>PVKU01001650.1:0-281788 GCA_004027475.1 Anoura caudifer | reverse complement strand
TTTGAATCTTGGGTAATGTAATTATAATGTGCCTTGGTGTGTTCCTCCTCGGGTCCAACTTCTTTGGGACTCTCTGAGCTTCCTGGACTTCCTGGAAGACTATTTCCTTTGCCAGATTGGGGAAGTTCTCCTTTATTATTTGTTCAAATAAGTTTTCCACTGGTTGCTCTTCCTCTTCCCCTTCTGGTACCCCTATAATACAGATGTTGGGATGTTTAAAGATGTCCTGGAGGTTCCTAAGCCTCTCCTCATTTTTTTTGAATTCTTGTTTCTTCCTCGTTTTTTGTTTGGTTGTTTCTTTCTTCCTTCTGGTCCACTCCATTGATTTGAGTCCCAGTTTTCCTCCCATCTCTGTTGGTTCCCCATGCATCTTTCTTTATTTCACTTATTGTAGCCTTCATTTTTTCATCTAATTTGTGAGCAAAATCAACCAGTTCTGTAAGCATCCTGATTACCAGGGTTTTGAATTGTGCATCTGATAGGTTGGCAATCTTCATCGCTTAGATAAATTGGCTCTGGGGCTTTGATTTGTTCTCCGGTTTGAGCCATTTTCATTTCTGGGGTTTTTGTTTGTTTGTTTGTTTGTTTGTTTTGTCTAGTCACGGCTGTTAGGTAGTAAGGGGTGGAGCCTCAGGTGTTCCCCAGGGCGGGACAGCCCAGTCGCTGGGTAGTGACGCTGTATGTGGGGGCGGGGTCTGAGAGGAGACAATGGAGCTTGCTGTGCTCACTCTCAGATTCCAGTCCCTTCCACCGCTTCCCCTTTGCCTGGATTATCTGCGCGAATGTGGGACCACCCGGTCAGCCCACCGCCTTGTGCGGCCTCACTAGTTCTGCACAGTTGCCACCCCGTGCCCAGGGTCTGCTGGTCGCCGCCTGTGCACCTGGGGGCTGCCAGCCGCTGCTGCCTGCGTGCCCGGTCCGCACCTCCGCTTTTTCCTGCTGCAACTCCGCCCCTCTTACCGGTCTGGATGAATCGCTGTTGGACATCCAAACAGTTTGATTTTCTGAGTTCTGGTTGTTTTCTTGTTTCTAAATCTTTGTTGTCCTTAATTTGGTTGTGAGAAGAGGCACAGCGCGTCTGCCTATGCCTCCATCTTGGCCGGAAGTCCTTTGCCCATTTTTTAATTGGATTGTTTGTCTTCCTGGAGTGGAGTTATGTGAGTTCTTTATATATTTTAGAGATCAAACCCTTGTCCAAGGTATCATTGACAAATAAGTTTTCCCATATAGTTGGTTCCCTTTTCATTTTGCTGATGTTCTCTTTAGCCATGCAGAAGCTTTTATTTTGATGAAGTCCCATTTGTTTATTCTTTCCTTTATGTCTCTTGCTCTAGGGGACATATTAGTGAAAATATTGCTGCATGGAATATCTGAGGACTACCTTTTCCTGCCTATGTTCTCATCTGGGACTTTTATGGTGTTGTGACTTATATTTAAGTCTTTTATGTATCTTGAGTTTATTTTTGTGTATGGTATAAGTTGGAGGTCAAGTTTCATTGTTTGCACGTAGCTGTCCAATTCTCCCAACACCACTTGTTGAAGAGGCTATTTTTACTCCTTGTTATGCTTCTGTCCCCTTTGTCAAATATTAATTGACCATAGAGACTTGGGTTTATTTCTGGGATCTCTATTCTGTTCCAATGATCTATATGTCTGTTTTTATACCAGTACCAGACTGCTTTGATTACCATGGCCCTGTAATATAGTTTGATGTCAGGTATGGTAATATCTCCTACTTTGTTCCTCTTTCTCAAAATCGGTGAGGCTTTTTAGGGTCATTTATGGTTCCATATAAATTGTTGAAATGGTTGTTGTATATCCATGAAATACACCATTGGTATCTTAATAGGGATTGTATTGAATCTCTAAATTGCTTTGGGTAGTATGGCCATTTTGATGATGTTAATTCTTCCAATCCATGGACACGGTATATGCTTCCATTTATTTGTGTCTTCCTTGATTTCTTTCTTCAGAGTTGTATAGTTTTCTGAGTACAGCTCTTTTACCTCCTTGGTTAGGTTTACTCCTAGGCACTTATTTTTCTTATTACTATAGCAAATGGGATTTTTTTCCTGATTTCTGTTTCTGATATTTCATTGTTGGTGTACAAAAATGCTTTAGATTTTTAATATTGACTTTGTATCCTGCTACTTTGCCAAATTCACTTATTAGGTTGAATAGTTTTTTTGTGGGGTCTCTATGGTTTTCTATGTACACAATCATGCCATCTGCAAACAATAATACTTTTACTTCTTTCTTTTTAATTTGGATGCCTTTTATTTGTTTTTCTTGTCTGATAACTGTGGCTAGGATTTCCAATATTCTGTTGAATGGAGTGGTAAAAGCAGACATTCTTGTCTTGTTCCTGATCTTAGCAGGAAAGCTTTTAGCTTTTGCCCATTGAGTATGATGTTGGCTGTATGTTTCTCATATATGGCCTTTATTATGTTGAGGAATGCTCCACTCCCGCAGAGCTGAGTGTTTTTGTCAAAAATAGGTGCTGTACCTTATCAAATGCTTTTTCCACATCTATTGATATGATCATGTAATTTTTTCCTTTCCTTTAGTTTATGTGGTATATTACATTTGTTGATATTTGAATATTGTACCATCCTTGCATCCCTGAGATGAATCCCACTTGATCATGGTGTATGATCTTTTTAATATATTGCTAGATGAGGTTTGCCAATATTTTGTTGAAAATTTTAGCATCTATGTTCATCAGCGATATTGGCCTGTAGTTTTATTTCTTGTGTCTTTGTCTGGTTTCGGGATTAGGATGATGCTGGCATCATAAAAAGCATTTGGGAGTCTTCCCTCTTCTTGGATGTTTTGGAATAATCTATGAAGGATAAGGGTTAGCTCTTCCTTAAATGTTTTGTAAAATTCTCCTGTGAAACTGTCCAATCCAGGACTTTTGTGTGACAGGAGTTTTTTTTATTACTGCTTCAATTTCATCAGCTATTATTGGTCTGTTCAGGCTTTCTGCTTCTTTTTCATTCAGTTTTGGAAAATTATAGTTTTTTAGAAATTTGTCCATTTCACCCAGGTTTTCAAATTTCTTGGCATATAGTTGTATACTAATTTCATACTATCCTCCCTATTTCTGTGATATCAGTTGTAATCTATCCTCATTCATTTCTGATTTTATTTATTTGGGTCCTCTCCCTTTTTTCTTGATGAATCTGATTAAAGGCTTGTTAATTTTGTTTATCTTTTCAAAGAACAAGCTCCTGGATTTATTGATACTTTGAATTGCACTTTTATTCTCTATGACATTTAATTCTGCTCTGATTTTTATTATTTCCATCCTTCTACTTGCTCTGGAATTTGTTTGTTGTTCTTCTTCCATTTCTTGTAGATATAGGGTTAAGTTGCTTATTTGAAATGTTTCTGTCTTTTTTAGGTAGGCCTGTATTGCTATGAAGTCTCTCTCAAGACTGTCTTTTCTGTGTTTCATAGGTTTTGGTCTGTCTTGTGTTCATTTTAATTTGTTTCCAGAAACTTTTTTGATTTCTTCCTTGATGTCATTGTTAACCCATTTATTGTTTAATGGTATGCTATTCAGTCTCCATGAGTTTGAGTATTTTTGAGTTTTTTCCTTGAGGTTGGTTTCTAGCTTCAAGCCCTTGTGGCCCGACAAAATCCTTGACAGGATTTCAATTTTCTTGATTTTCTTGAGGCTTATTTTGTGTCTCTTCATGTGGTCTATCTTTGAAAATATTCCATGTGCATTTGAAAAGAATGTGTATTTTGCTTCTTTGGGATGAAAGGTTCTATATATATATGTATCAGTTAAGTCCATATAGTGTAATACAGTATCCTTGTTATTTTGTTTGGAGGATCTATCCATTGTTGACAGCAGGATGTTAAAAACTCCTACTCTAAGTGTGTTGCTGTCTATATCCTTCCTGAAATTCTCTAAGATTTTCCTTAAATATTTGGGTGCTCCTATGTTGGGTGCACATATGTTTACAATATTTGTGTCTTCTTGATGGATTGTTCCCTTGAGTGTTATGAAGTGTCCTTCTGTGTCTCCTTTTTGGTCTTTGTTTTGAAGTCTATTTTGTCTGATGTAAGTATTGCTACCCTAGCTTTTTTTCCCCATCTGTTTGCTTGAATATTTTTTTCCAACCCTTCACTTTGAGTCCATGTAGGTCTTTTGTTCTAAAGTTGGTCTCTTATAGGCAGCGTATGTGTGGTCATGTTTTCTTATCCATTCAGCTATTCTGTGCCTTTTGATTGGAGCATTTAGTCCATTTATGTTTAAGGTTATTATTGATAGGTACTTATTTGTTGCCATTTTCCCACCTGTGTACCTGTGTTCCTCTCTCCCTCACTCTTTTTCTTCTTCTTCTTAAAGTAATCCCTTTAGCACACCTTGCCATGCTGGTTTGGTGGTGTATTCTTTTAGCCTGCTTTTGTCCAGGAAGCTCCTTATTTGGCCTTCCATTTCAATTGAGAGACTTGCTGGGTTGAGTAGTCTTGGTTGCCGGCCTTTGCTTTTCATTACTTGAGAATTTCTTGCCATTCCCTTCTGGCTTGTAGTGTTTCCATTGAGAAGTCAGCTAGTAGCCTTATCGGAGCTCCCTTATATGTTACTTCCTGTTTCTCCCTTGCAGCCTTTAAGATTCTTTGTTTTGGAATTTTGCCATTTTAATTATGATTTGTCTTTGAGTGGGAGCCTTTGGGTTCCTCTTGATTGGGACCCTCTCTGCTTCCTGGATTTGTGTGACCTTTTCTGTCATCAAATTAGGGAAGTTTTCCATCATTAGTTTTCAAACAGGTTTTCTCTCCCTTGCTCTTCTTCTTCTCCTTCTGGTATCTCTATTATACAGATATTATTACATATCATGTTGTCCTGTAGTTCACTTAACACCTCTCTGTTCTTTCTGAGTCTTTTTTCCTTTCCTTGCTCTTTCTGGGAGTTTTTTTCCACCTTGTCCTCCAGCTCACTGATTCAATATTCTGCTTCATCTAGCCTATTTCTGATTCCTTCTACTGTGTTCTTCAATTCGTAAAGTGTATTCTTCATTTTCTCTTGGCCCTTGTTGATTTTTCTATGTCAGTTTTCATGCTGATATAGTTTGCAGTAGGTTCCTCATAGTTTCCCTCTAGTTTTTGGTTATGCTCACTGAACTCATTGAGCTTCCTTATAAATATTGTTTTAAACTGAATATCTGAATGTTGACTTACCTCTATTTCACTTAGCACTCTTTCTGAGGATTCCTCGTTTCCTTTCTATTGGGGATTGTTTCTTTGACCCCCCCATTTTAGGGGAGACTCTTCTTGTTTGCTTCTGCTTCTTAAATTGATCTCTTTTGACTCCCTGAGTTTGTGGTGTGAACTTCTATGGTGGGATACCTGTGAGATTCAGTAGCACAGTCTCCTTGATCTCCTGAACTTGATGCTCTTGGGATGTCCTTTATGCCATTTATGTTGCCTCTGTGGATGTATTTGGGTTTTGATTGCTGTTGGGTCTTTCTTTGGTGGGTCACTCCACCCACCATGTCTTGTTTGCTGTTGTGCAGGAGCTGCTAGAACAAAACCACAACAAACCCACACCCACAAAAGTAACTCCCCACCTGCCCTGTCAATCCTACTATCAACAGCAAATGAAGCAGTATGAATACGGGTGTAAAGAGATTAAGACTATTGTAAGAAACAAGAGTGAATATGAGATGATCTACCGAAAGAAAAATGATTTTGAGAGGGTAGAGAGGAGCACTAATAAGAGTTGGGAGTCAGAATAATACGAAGAGAAAAAGTAAAATTTACATCATAAATAAAAAGGGAAATGAAGAATGTGTTATGGAGTATAAGAAAGGAAGCGTATAGTATTAGGTTTGAACAGAAATTAAAATAAAATAAAGTGAGAGAAAGAAAAAAGAAGGAAAAAATAAATAATAAAAATATAGGAGTCAAATTGGAGAGAAAGATCCACCACAGCACTATCAACAACAAGTGAGCAAAACTTAATATAAATAGTATGGAAACAAGAGGGAAAAAAGAAGAAAGAAAAGCTTAAGAGATTTCTAGAGGAATGGGAAGTGATTTTGAAATGATAGGCAGGGAATACTAAGAGTGAGGAATAAAAAACAGGCTTAGACAGAGAAAAAATAAAATTTGAGACAAAAGGGAAAAGAAAAAAGAAGAAAACAAGCAGAAGAAAACTAAAAGGGCAGGAGGAAAGAGAAATATAAGAAAAAAACAGGCTAAGACGGGACAAAATTAAAAATTTGAGGTGAAAAAGGAGAAGGAGAGGGGACTAGTGAAATCTGATATTTGAAATACAAAATTAGTGAAGATCTAGAGATAAATTGAGAATAATGCAACAACAATCACCCTGCCCACAACCAGCAGGCAAAGATTTCTAAAGGTGGAAAGAGAATGTGGGTATTTTAAGAGTGGGAGGAAAAGGGTGTGAGACGACCATTGACAAGAAAATTGCTTTTGTGTCTGGATGGGGGTGAAATAGTAAGACTGCAGAATAGAAACAAGTTGTAGCAATAGAGAAAATTTAAAATGAAAATATTGAGAGAAAGAAGAAGGTAAAATGGGTAAGAGAAGGGAGGGGCAAAATATGTGAATTGAAATACACTGTAAATACACTAGTGACAATATATACAGACTTGAAGGACAAGAACTGAGTGTAAAAAAGCTATGCAGGAAAGAAAATATCGCAAATTATAGAGAAGACCACAGTGGATTTCGTCTCATTAGCCTCTAGTATTTACCACTGTTTTTTTATTTCTGGATCCACCTCTGGTGATGTCAGATATTGATCCTGTCTGACTTTAGGCAGCCAGTTCAAGATTTCCAAGGATCTCCTGTCTGTGGTTGTCTCCTTCAGTTGTTAATCTAGTCACTCTGCACTCAGCAGTCAGGTTTAAGCACCATAGAGCAGGGCAAAACCCTTCCTGGGGTCCAGGCTGTTGTTTCCCCTCAGGCTGCTGCTGCTCGGAGGGGAGTGGTCTGCCTGAGCACAATGGCTGTTGCCATTTGGGAGATGACTCAGCACCTGGATCCCAGTGTCCACTCTCTCAGCTCTCTATCCAAAGCTTCCATCCCCAGTCTTTCCTCAGGTGTTTTCAGCCCACGGGGCCCCCACCTTTGCTGGAGCCTCAAGTAAATGGCTAAAAATGAAAATTTGTGTGTTGGCCCTTTAAACGGCTCTTTGCATCTCCAGCTGCCCATCTCTGGCAAAAAGCATCCCTGCTGCTTTTCGCCACTTTTAATTATTTGTGTGCTTTTTAGGCTCTGGTGCGCTAGGCTGGGGATCCTAGCTTAGGGTTTAGACCCCACTCTTCCCAGGGGAAACCAACCAGCTGCTTAATTATCACTCTGGCGCTGCTGCCTGTGGGCACCCAGCCAGTCCTCGAGTCTCCACCACACTCCTTACCAGTCAGGTTGTGCTGAAGCTGATTCTTCTGTCTGTCCAAGGTTATAAGGCTTCTCTCTCGCTATTGTTCAGTTGTTTGTTCTGGGTGATTTCTCCACAATTTAGTTTCAATTCCAGATTGGTCCTGTGAGGAGGTTAGTATGACTTCCATTCATTCCTCTACCATCTTCCTGCTGCTCTCAACTCAGTTCTGTAATTACTGATAATGTTTAGTTTTGTGGTGATTTTTTGTTTGTGTGTGTGTTTGTTTTATTTTTATACAGCAAGAGATTTTTCATAGTCATTGAATTTTCACAACAACTCCAGGGCAAGTATTGTTACTGCCAATTTGTAGATAAGGAAATAGAAGTCCACCCAGAGGATTGAGTTGCCCATGATTACTCAAGTCACATCACTATGTTCAAAAGCTCAGTACTCTGCTCTGTTTCAGGGTTCATTCTTACCTGCCACTGTTTTCAACCACATTTGGTAAACATGGCTTTCAAACTATTGTCAGCCTACCCTGCCTCATATATTGTTCTCATTGTACAATATTTACTGTTATAAATTTGGTAGAAATTGAATGGCTAAAGGATTGCAATCAAGTTCTGTTTTGTGTTTCCCTCTCAATCAAATTAAACATTGCCTTCTGCCTCTGCCATCTCTTACACATGAATTAGTGGCTTAGCATTAAAGCGAAGAAAACTATCACATAGATGATCATGGCATTTCATCGGTGCTCTACAGATGGATGCATTTCTGAGAGGGGTTTTCTCCTCCCTGTTGGAGATTGATGATGTGGAGCCTCAGACATGTCTCATGAAAGTAGACTCTAGGGAGTAAAATTAGACAACCCCTCTTCTTACTGCCAACCCAGGTTGGGATGATAGCCACCAGGGGTGGTGACAAAAAAGAAGAGAAGATAGGGGTAGAATTGACCCAGTGTTCTCAACCACCTGCGGCTCTTGAGTTTTACTTTGAAAGACAGTGGTTGCTTAAAGCTTTCTCTGGTCATCATTAGAATAGTAAGCACTTATCACAGATTGGTTTACTTTTTTCAGGAATAACATTATCAGGAATACAGTTTGAGGCATAACTAGATACTTCTGCAAAGCATAGTGGAAATTTTGAGTTGATAAAAAAAAATCTTGCCACCCTGACACTACTTTTTAAAAAAAAGTTATGTTCCATTTCATTCCATTTCCCACCATGGCACTGTCTTTGAAGTTAACTTTTAAAAGAGCTCTGGAAATCTTTCTCTGTCTTGAGACAATCCTGATCTAATTTGAACCTTCTGCAGAGGCACTGGTTGTGGCTGGCAGTGAGACTTTATAAATGTCTCTCTGCAGAACTGCATTTACTAGTTTCTCTCTGGCTCTGCCCAGAGTGAAGACTCTCAGATGCCTGTTTTGAGGCACCACTGCAGCCCTGAAGGACAGGATAGCTGTCTGTAATGAAATTGTGTATGCTGTTTTATTTTTTACTTTAATATTGTGTGTCAGACACCCATGCTAGTAGATATTTGAATAAAAAGTAGTCAAAGGCCCTGGCTGGTGGATTGAGCATGGGCCTGCGAACCCAAGGATCACGGTTCGATTCCCAGTCAGGGCACATGCCTGAGTTGCAGGACAGTTCCCAGCAGGGGATGCACGAGAGGCAACCATACATTGATATTTCTCTCCCTCTCTCCTTCCCTTCCCCTCTAAAGATAAATAAATAAATAAAATCTTTAAAAAATTTTAAAGAAAAGTTTTTTTTTTAAAGTAGTCAGAGGTAATGTTTTCAAAGAGCAACAGCTCAAATTAAATAGATCATCTCATTTCCAACAGTTTAAATTATAATCATAGGGCCAGGCATTAAATGGTCCCTAACTCTCAAGTCTGTTGTTTGTATTGCTCTCTTCTTTTAGTTACATGGTAATTAAAGGTAACTCTCTTTCTCCTTCCCTTCTTCTCTGTCTGGAAATAAATAAAATCTTTTTTTAAAATATTAATTTTAATTGGAAGAATAAAAATATCTCTATCACAGAAGTGTGAATGTTTTATAGTTAGCTGATTAAAAAGTTATAACCAAAGTCTAAATTTTAAATAGAGAAAAGATAACTCACTAAAAACAGTATAAAGAGAGCCCTTCAACATATAAAAAAATGTTTAGATTTATTTATAACTAGAGAAATGCAAATTGAAACAAAGCTGAGATTACTGTGACCAGAGAATTAGACATTATTTGTGTGTATGATAAGAGCACTTAACACAAAATGTGCCCTCGAAGCAAAATTCTGAGTACAGTATCGTTAACTGTAGGCACTACATTATACATCAGATCTCTGGGACTTGATCATCTTGTGTAGTCAAAACTTTGTGCCCTTTCAATAATATGTCCCTGTTTCACAACCACCCCCCCAGCTATTCTACTTTCTGAAAAATTCCTTTCTACTCTTTGCTTTTATGAATTTGATTGTTTTAGATTCCTCATAAAAATGGAATCATGCAGTATTTGTCCTTCTGTGACTGGTTTGGGTTTTTTTAAAGATTTTATTTATTTATTTTTAGGGAAAAAGGAAGGGAGGGAGAAAGAGAGGGAAACATCAGTGTGTGGTTACCTCTTGTGTGCCCCCTACTGGGGACTTGTCCCACAACCCAGGCAAGTGCCCTGACTGGGAATTGAACCTGAAACCCTTTGGTTTGCAGGCTGGCATTTAATCCACTGAGCCACACCAGCTAGGTCCTGTGTCTGGTTTATTTAACTTAATATAATGTCCGTCAGCTTTGACACAGTGTACAAATGTTCTCTTTTCTCAACATCCTCAACAAACTTCTCTTTTGTTTCTTTTATAATAGCCACTCTAACAGGTATGAAGTGATAACTCCTGTGGTTTTAATTGCTATTGAAAATCAAATTATTACTGATGCTGAGGACTTTTTCATATTCCTTTTAGCCATTTGTCAGTTTTCTTCAGAGAAATGTCTATTCAGGTTTTTGTTTGGGGTTTTTTTTCTGCCCATCTTTTAACCATGTTATATGTTTTTTATTATTTTTGTTTGTTTGCTTGCTTTTTGCTATTGACCTGTAGGAGTTTCTTATGTATTTTTGGATATTAACCCTTTATAAGATATATTTTGTGAAAATATTTTCTCCCATTCCATGAATTTCCTTTTCACTTTGCTGTGCGGAAGCTTTTTGGTTTGATTTGGTCCTGCTTATTTTTCTGCTTTGTTACCTGTAGTTTTGGTGTCATATCCAAAAAATTATTCTCAAGGCCAATGTCAAAAATCATTTTTCATTATGTTTTATTCTAGGAATTTCATGGTGTCAGATTTTGTGTTTAAGTCTTTAATCTATTTTGAGTTGATTTTTGTGAATGATGTAAGATAAGGGTTTGATTTCATTATTTTGCCTATGGATACTTAGTTTTCTCAGCACCATCTATTAAAGAGAGTACCCTTTCCACCCCGTGATTTTTTTAGCATCCTTGTCAAACATTAGTTGTCCATATATGCATGGGTTTATTTCTGGGCTCTCTCTTCTGTTTCATTGGTGTATGTGTCTGTTTTTTTTTCTTTTTTTATCAGTAGTATGTTATTATAATTACCATAGCTTAGTAATGTATTTTGAAATCAAGAGCAGCTTTGTTATTTCTCAAGACTGGTTTGACTCTCTGAGGTCTTTTGTGGTTCCTTTGAGCTTTAGGGTCATGTTCTCTATTTCTGTGAAAAATGTCAGTAGGATTTTGAAAGTGGTTGCATTAAATCTGTAGATTCAAATGTTAGGTCATATGGACAATATGACAATGTATAAATTTCTAGAAACATGCAAGCTATCAAGAAGAAATGGAACACTTGAACAGATCACAAACAAATAAGGAGTTTGAATCAGTAATCAACAACCTTCCAATAAGAAAAAAAACAGGACCAATCCTTCTTAAACTCATCCAAAAAAATGGAAGAGGAAACACTCATTTTATGAAGACAGCATCATCTTGATATCAGAGCCAGACAAAGACACTACAAGAGAAGAAAACTACTGGACAGTGTCCCTTATGAATATGGATGTATAAATCCTCAACAAAATATTAGCATATTGATTTCAACAGCATATTGAAAGGATCATAAATCTACTGGTGGTATTTATCCCTGGGATGCAAAGATGGTTCAACGCACATAAATCAATCAAGGCGATACACTACATTAAGAAAAGAAGATTTAAAATCACATTATCATCTCAGTAGATGCAGAAAAACCATTTAAGAAAATTTAACACCGTTTATTGATAAAAACACTCAACACGTTAGTTATAGAAGGTACTTAACTTGACACAGTAAAGATTATATATGAAAAGTCCACAGGTAACATCATATTCAATTGTGAAAAACTGAAAAGTTCCCCTATAGATCCAGAATTAACAAAGATGTCTACTTTTACCACTTTTTTTTTCCAGCACAGTGCTGGAAATCCTTGTCAGAACAATCAGGCAAGAAAAAGAAATAAAATGCATCCACATTGGAAATGTAGACGTAAAATTATCTCAGCAGATGATGTGATCTTATATGTAGAAAACCATAGGACTATAAAAAAACTATTAGAACTAATGAATAAATGCAGCAAAGGTGCAAGATGTAAAATCATGTCTGTACACTGACAACAAACTATCTGAAAAATAAATTAAGAGCCCTGGCTGGAGTGGCTCAGTGGATTGAGTGCTGGCCTGTGAACCAAAGCGTTGCCAGTTTGAAAAATTAATTAAGAAACAATCTCATTTACAATAGCATGAAAAAGAGTATTGGGTTGGTCAAAAAGATGGCTGTAGGATTGCTTAGTTGTCTTTAACTTCATTCAAAACAATATTGTATTCTGACAGCTGTCATATCAGTGTGCATTTAAAAAACATAAAAATTGGTGAACTTTTGTGTAGCCATTTTAATATTGAAAATGGAAGAAAATACGCAACATTTTCAGCATATGGTTTGTTAAGAAAGGTAAAAATGCAACTAAAATGCAAATACAAGATTTGTGCAGTGTATGGAGAAGGTGCTATGACTGATAAAACATGTTAAAAGTGGTTTACACAATTTCATGCTAGTGATTTCTCACTAACAATGCTCTACGGTCATACCAGTTGAAATTGATATCAATCAAATCAAGACATTAATTAGAGCAATCAACAAAATACCACATGGAAGATAGTCAACATACTCAAAATACCCAAATCAATAAAGTTATTGGTGAAAATGAAAAATGTGCCTTTTATTTTATGGAAAAAATAAAAAGAACTTTTTGGCCAACCCATAAAATCATAAGGATAAACTTAACCGGGGGGGTGGAATAATTGTACAGTGCAAAGTTTAAAACGCTGGTGGATGGTGCAGGGGGTGGCAGAGGCAGAGTGGAGGATGGTCCAGCCCAACAGTTTGCAGAGCTGCTGTGCCTCAGAGCGGAGTCCCCCCCCCTTGTGATCCATTTTTGGGCACCATGTGCTCCACAGTGTGATCACATGAACAACATGATGTCAGAGTTAACCAAAGAACACTCCCAATTTTAATTTGCAAAGTTGGAAGCTGAAGCTGTTTCTGAAGTACCTGAAAAGTATGAAATTAGTTCAGATGCCACCTTTCTGTTTTTCAAGGGTTCTGTGTTTCTGGCAAGCTCATAGGAGGACTCAACATAGTTAAGCAGCTGGAAGCATCTGAAAACCTAGATACAATTTGCCTCAAAGCTCCCTGGTTAGAGGCAAGTCGCAGAGTAGTGACAAATAAAGCTTCTGTGATGCTCTTTATGAAAGAAAACAAACAGGAAGCTAAATGTGGATTTGCAAACAGACTCTGGAAATACTAAATAGCACTGGTATTGAATATGAGACATTTGGTATGTTGGAGGATGAAGAAGTATGGCAAGGATTGAAAACATTCTCCAAATGGCCAACATACCCTCAGCTGTGTGTGAAAGGGGAGCTCATTGGAGGGTTGGACATTGTTAAGGAACTGAAAGAAAATGGTGAATTGCTGCTTTGTCTGAAAGGAGAAAATAAATAAGTGTTAAATGTGCTGCCCACTAGTGCAGGAAGTAATTACAGAGAAGCAGCTCATCAGCCAGTCCTCAGCAATGGAGGAGGAGAAGGAAAAGCCTCTTCCCCATCTTCCCTTTGTCTATTCCACAAGGTAGTGCTAAATAAATGTATGTTACTTTTTTTCCACCAAAAATAGAACATGATACACATCTTCAAATTCCATTTTTTTAAATAAGTATAAAACATCAGTGAAAGAAATTAAAGCAGTCACAAATAAATGGAAAGACATCAGATGTTCATGGATTGGAAGCATTCATATTGTCTGGTCCTGGGCTCTTCTTGTTGGGAGATTTTTGATTACTAATTCAAATTCCTTATTTGTTTTTGGTTTCTTCAAGTTTTCTGTTTCTTCTTGACTTAGTCTTGATAGTTTGTATGTTTCTAAGAATCTATCCATTTCTTCTAGGTTTTCCAGTTTTTTATGTATGATTGTTCATAATGGTATTTATTATCTTTATTTCTGTGGCATCAGTTGTAATGTTTCCTCTTTCATTCATGATTTCCTTTGAGTCTTCTCTTTTTCTTTGTTAGTCGAACTGAAAGTTTATTGATATTGTTTACCTTTAAAACACCAACTTTTAGTTTCATTGATCTTTTTTAGTTTGTTCTTTATTTATGCTCCAATCTTTATTTTCTTTCTTTTTCTAAATTCAGACTTAGTTTGCTGGGGGTTTTTTTAGTCCCTTGAGCTGTAACACTTGATTTTTTAAATGAAATTTGTCTTTTTTTAAAATTTACTATTGGTGTTTATTGCTCTACAGTTTTCTTAGTACTGCTTTTACTGCATCCCATAAATTTTGGTATCTTTTATTTTCATCTCTGTCTCAAAATATTTTCTACTTCCTTTTCGGTTTCTTATTTGACCCAGTAGTTGTCCAAGAGTGTCTTGTTTAATTTCCATGCATTTTTGTGAATTTTTCTCCATGCATTTTGTGAATTAATCTCCATGCATTTTTTGAATTTTTCTCTTTCCATTTGTTATTAAGTTCTAATTTTATTCCATTGTTGTTGGAAAAGACAGTGGGGATGAGTTCAGTCTTCAACTTGTTAAGATGTTTTTTGTGACTAGCATGTAATCTAACCTGGAAAATGTTCCGTGTATACTTGAGAGGAATGTGTTGTGTGCTGCTGATGGGTGAAATATTCTGTGTATATTTTTAGGTCTATTTGAACTATAGTGTTGAAGTCTGCTATTTCCTTGTTAGCTTTTTTCCTGGATGATCTGTCTATTATTAAAAGTGCAGTATTGAAGTTTCTATTGTAATTGTATTGCTCTCTATTTCTCTCTTTAGATCTGTTGATGTTTTTTGTATATATATCAGTGCTCTGATGATATATATATATATATATATATATATATTTGTGTGTGTATATTTCTATCATCCTGGTGAATTGACCCATTTATCATTATGTAATGAACTTCCTTGTCTCTTGTGGCAATTATTTTGCTACTTTGTTTGATGTAAGTATAGCTATCCCTGCTCTCTTTTGGTTACCATTTACATGGGATATCTTTTTCTATCCCTCCACTCTCAACCTATGTGTGTCCTAAAATCTAGATTGGGTGTCTTGTAAGCAACATATAGTTGTATCTTATTTTATCCAGAGAAGGACTGACCTCTCAACTGGACTCCAGACATTTGAACAGACTATTTTAAACTGATAACAGTTTCAACTAAATCATACACAAAACCTTACACTTTTATTTCCCCCACACACATATTATGTTATTGATATGAGAATTTATTTCTTCTATACTGAGTATCCATGAACAAATTTTTATGTTAGTAGTTGTTAATACATTTTCAGATTTTACATTAGGGTTAAGAAGATGTATGTACCACCATTACAATATTACATTACTGTTTATTTGTTTATATATTTACCTGTATCAGTGAGACTTATACTTCCATATACATTTGTGCTTTTGTGTATATTCACAACATTTTATGTCCATTTAAAGAATTCCTTTTAGCATTTTTTGTAAGACAGATGTAGTGGTGAACATATTTGTTCAGTTTTTTTCTTGTCTGGGAGAGATTTATCTCTCATTCACTTTTATTTTAATATTTTTAATTGTTCATTTTTTTTGATGCACAGTATGAGAAATGGACTTTTAAATCAACTGAATTTTATGGAAAATAAAGAGCAAATAAATTAGACCCAAGTTAAAATAAAATATCAGCTAAACATACATACTTAAGGATATAAGAACCACAGATAAACTTCGATTCCACAGTCTTCTTTAAGAAGTCAAAGTCTTTCAAACAACATTGCTATGAACTGGTCCAGAGCATAACAGCATACAGGAATGCTTAACAGGGGTGGTGATCAAGGACCCGTTTCCATGGTGTTGCTTTGATAATGTTGTCCACATGTAGAATCACCTCTGCTGCTCCAGGTGTACTTAGAAGAACCTGTCACTTCACTTGGAAACTGTCTGTTACACCCAGTATTTCCATATCGTCAATACTACCTTCCTTCACATCAAGACCAGCTGGTGCATTGCCCTCACTGTGGGCAGCTCAGAACAGTGCCCCCAGATCTGCACTGTCATAGCCTGCATTGTCAGTTATTTTAGTTGGCAACATTCTCAGTGCTTTAGCATAAGACCCCATTGCAACAGCTTCTTTACCTGGTGTTTTACTGGCAAGCTGTGTCACAGCATGACCCATCTGCATCTCCGAACAGCCTTCTCCATAAACTGTTGCAGAATCCTTCACAGTTTGGGCAAGGACACCAAGGGCATCATGCAAAGATCTTTCTGTTCCATATAAAATTTGTTGAGTGGTACCATGAAGAACAATAGTGTAAGCCTCTTCAAGGGCTACCCCAGAAAAGTAAAGGTGCTTGTCTTCTCCAGTTATAACTTTCTCAGTAAGCTTTCAACTTCCAGGCTTCACTGGTTCTGGGTGGTGAAAGGTAAAGGCAATTTCATCACTTGTGACAAGAGCCAGGCATTTCACACCTGCAAAATTTACATGTCCAATAGCCATAACACCAGCAACATCAAAGAGCTCTTTGGGCTAATTGTAAATTAATTGCCTGTTAATAAAGCAATTTATCCCATGCTTAAAAATGCATTCATCTTTTCCCTTCCTTTTTTTCCTTTTCTACATGTTTTGTTTCGGCAACCTTTGTTGTAGAATCAACTACTGCACAGGAACCAAATATCTCTTCTCTCTCTTTTTTTTTTTTTTTTTTGGCTGTATCCATACCAGTATTTGCAATAACAACTTTAGCATTTTCAATTCATTTTGGTTGATTTGCTTCAATTTTTTTTTATCCAACAGAAAGCCTTCATCTAAATACGAACCTGCCAGCTTCTTGAGGATGTGAATTGCCTCCAGATTACCAGAGCCTTTTAATATGAGAACAGCTTCTACAGCTAACTTAGTAAAGGGATCTTTGTGAGGAGTAAAAAAAAATTGAGGAAAATATTCCCACAATGTTCATTAAATTTAAAGAACTATTTTGTTTCATCTTTAGAGGATAGTATTCTTGGTTGGCAGGGTTTTTTTAGCACTTTATATATATCTTTTTAAAAACTATTTTTTTACTTATTTTTAGAGAGGAGAAGGGAGGGAGAAAGAGAGGAAGAGAAACACTGTTATGCCCTAACTGGGAATTAGAATCAAATCAAAGAACTTCCACTTTGCAGGATGATGCCCAACCAACTGAGCCACCAGTCAGGGCAGCATTTTCTATATATCTTACCACTACTTGCAAGCTTCCAAGATTTCTGCTGAGAAATCTGTTCATAGCCTTATTGGGAAAAGGGTCCCTTGTATATGATGAGTCGTATTTCTCTGCTGCTTTCAAAATTCTCTTTGTCTTTGACTTTCAACAATTTAATTATGATGTGTCCCAGTGTAGACCTCTTTAGGTCCAGCCATTTGATGTCCTTTGGGCTTCTTGAATCTGGGTGTCCATTTTCCTATCCAGATTTGGGGAGTTTAAGCCACTATTTCTTTAAATAAGTTTTCTTCCCCTTTCTGTTTCATCTGTGACTGCCGTAGTAACTACCATCTGTTTTCTTAGAGAGTTCCCATAAGTTCCATAGGCTTTCTTCACTTTTTTAATTCTTTTTCCTGTTGTTACTGTAACTGTATAACTTCAAATTACTTGTGTTCAAGTTCATTGATTCTTTATCTTCTTGTTTAAATCTGCTGTTGAAGTTCCCTGTTGAATTTTTCGATCATGTATTGCTCAGATGAAGAACACTTGTTTGGTTGTTTTCTATGGTTTCTACACAACTTAACTGCTTTCGTCATGTATTGTTTTCCTGATATCATTTTGTTCTCTCTGTGTGTTCTCTTGTGGCTCACTGAGCTTAACATGATTTTTTGAAACTTTCAGGCAATTAGTTCATAGATTTCCATTTTGCGGGGGATGGTTACTGAAACTTTATTTTGTTCCTTTGTTGGTGTCAAGTTTCTTTGATTCTTCACGATACTTGTAGTCTTGCATTCGTGTCTGCATGTTGGAAGAAGCAGTCACCTCTTCTATTCTTTAAAAAATTGCTTCTTGCCCTGGCTGGTGTAGCTCAGTGGATTGAGCACAGGCCTGTGAACCAAAAGATCGCGGTTCAATTCCCAGTCAGGGCACATGCCTGGGTTGCAGGTCAGTTCCCGGCAAGGGACGCATGAGAAGCAACCATACGTTGATATTTCTCTCCCTCTTTCCTTCCCTTCACCTCTAAAGATAAATAAATATATATTTTTAAAAAATTGCTTCTTTAGGGAAAACCCTTCTCCAGTCAGCCCAGGCAGAGTTGCTGGGTGGACCAGCTGGCAGGGACTGTGAATAAGCAGGCGTGCTGTCAGGGCCTATATAGGTTGGCTGGTCTGCTGCTGATTTTCACAGTCAGGCAGGCTTGGTGCCGTGGTTCATAGCCACGGCACCAAGCCTCGGCACCAATAAATTATTTTATTGTTGTTCAAGTACAGTTGTCTGCATTTATCCCCCACCACTCCTCCCCAACCCCAGCCATCCCCACCTCCCTCCCCTGCTTCCACCACCCATTGCTTTTGTTCATATGTCCTTTAGAAGTTGTTCCTGAAAACCCTTCCCCCCATACACTGCATTATCCTCCCTCTCCCCTCTGGTTACTGTCAGTTTGTTCTTAATTTCAATGTCTCTGGTTATATTTTACTTGCTTGTTTGTTTTGTTGATTAGGTCCCACTCAAGGTGAGATCATGTGGCATTTGTCTTTCACTGCCTGGCTTATTTCACTTAGCATAATGCTCTCCAGTTCCATCCGTGCTATCTTGAAGGGTAGGAGCTCCTTCTTTCTGCTGCATAGTATTCCATTATGTAAATGTACCACAGTTTTTTTATGCACTATATACTGATGGGCACTTAGGTTACTTCCAGCACTTAGCTATTGTAAATTGCACTATTATGAACATTGAGGTGCATAGGTTCTTTTGGATTGGTGTTTCAGGGCTCTTAGGGTATAATCCCAGTAGTGGAATTGCTGGGTCAAAAGACAGTTCCATTTTTAGTTTTCTGAGGAAATTCCATACTGTTTTCCACAGTGGCTGTACCAGTCTGCATTCCCACCAACAGCGCACTAGTGTCCCCTTTTCTCCACAACCTCTCCAACACTTGTTTGTGGATTTGTTTATGATGGCCATTCTGATTGGTGTGAAGTAGTATCTCATTGTGATTTTAATTTGAATCTCTCTGATGGCTACTGATGCTGAGCATCTTTTCATATGTCTCTAGGCCCTCTGTATGTCCTCCTTGGAGAAACGTATATTCAACCCTTTTGCCCATTTTTTAATTGAGTTGTTAGTCTTCCTGGAGTGGAGTCACGTAAATTCTTTATATATTTTGGAGCTCAACCCCTTGCCCAAGGTATCACTGGCAAATATGTTTTCCCATATAGTTGGTTCTCTTTTCATTTTGCTGATGTTTTCTTTAGCCATGCAGAAGCTTTTTAATTTGATGAGGTTCCAATTGTTTATTATTTCCTTTGTGTCCCTTGCTCTAGGGGACATATTGGTGAAAATATTGCTGCATGGAATGTCTGAGGTTTCCCTGCCTATGTTTTCCTCTAGGACTTTTATGGTGTCACAACTTGTATTTAAGTCTTTTATCCACCTGAATTTATTTTTGTGTGTGATGTAAGCTGGTGATCAAGTTTCATTTTTTTGCATGTAGCTGTCCAGATCTCACAACACCATTTGTTGAAGAGGCTATTTTTACTTCATTTTATGCTTCCTCTCCCTTTGTCAAATATTAATTAACCATAGAGACTTGGGTTTATTTCTGGGCCCCCTGTTCTGTTCTGTTGGTCTATGTGTCTGTTCTCATACCAGTACCAGGCTGTTTTAATTACAGTGGCCTTGTAATATAGTTTGATATCAGGTATTGTGATCCCTTCTACTTTGTTCTTCTTTCTCAAAATTGCTGCAGCTATTCGGGATTGTTTATGGTTCCATATAAATTTTTAAGTGTTTGTTCTGTATCTGTGATATATGTCATTGGTACTTTAATAGGGATTGCATTGAATCTATAAATTGTTTTGCATAGTATGGACATTTTGATGATGTTGATTCATCTAATCCATGAGCATGGTACATGCTTATTTTCAAGAACTTTCTAAAAAGCAAATATTATTTTTACCCATTTAAACAGCACACCTTTTTTAAAGTGATTATTGACATTACCTAAAAAGCATTAGAAAATGCCTGGTTGAGTATAAAATCTAATTTAAGAGGCAGACATGAAGATATTCACAAATATAGTCCTGTATGCAGTGCTAAGACCTGTAACATAAATGGGTCAGAAAGATAAAATAAATAAATATCTGAGCTATATTTAGAAGAACCTAATTCACATAGGAGGGTCAGGAAATCTCTATGAAAGTGTGTTTTAGCTTTTGACCTTAGATTTCTTTTGAATTTTTTATTTATATACTTATTTTTAGAGAGAAGGGATGGGAGGGAGAAAGAGGAAGTCAAATAGTGATGTTAAAAAGAAACATTGATAGGTTGCCTCTCATACACATGCCCCAAATGCGGACAAACCTGCATTCTAGGCATGTGCCATGCCAGGAATCAATCCAGCGACCTTTCACTTAATGGGACAATACCCAACTGAGTCACACCGGTCAGGGCTAGACCTTAGATTTATAAAAAAATACACTACAAATACAGAATAAGAATTTGTAAATGTGAGAAGAAAATTTGTAGATACATGTATTTAAATAATAAGCATCGATGAATAAAATGTGAAATCTGAAGTAGAATTAAAATGTGCGCTGCCTGCCCTGACTAGTGTGGCTCGGTGGGTTGGGTATTCTCCTGCAAACTGAAAGATTGCCAGTTCAATTCCTGGTCACAGCACGTGCCTGGATTTCGAGCCTGGTCTCCAGTTGGGGACATGTGAGAGGCAATTAATGGATGTTTCTCTCACATATTGATGTTTCTCTCTCTGTCTTTCTCCCTCCCTTTCCCTCTCACTAAACATAAATAAAATAAATCTTTTAAAAAAGTACAATGGCTGCCATTGCTTTATTTTAAAAATACATGTTTAACTTAGAGCATTTGGAAAATATATAAAGCAAAAAGAAAAATTCCTTCTCTCTCATAATTTAAATATAACTACTTTGAATGTCTTGATGTCGTGTCCAGCATTTCCCTTTTCTGTGAAAAGATGTATTAAACATTTGGTTTCATACTCTACAATATTCTACTACAACTGTACTTTTATTTTTTATTATTTTTTAATTCTATTTATTTTTGGAGAGAGGGGAAGAGAGGCGGAAAGAGAGGGAGAGAAACATCAATATGTGGTTGCCTCTTGCATGCCCCGTACTGAGGACCTGGCCAGCAACCCAGGCACGTGCCCTAGACTGGGAGTCAAACCAGCGACTCCCAGTTTGCAGGCCAGCACTCAATCCACTGAGCAACACCAGCGAGGGCTATAACTGCACTTTTAATGACGTGCATTCAAGGGGCATAGTATTTGCATACGTTTCTAACAGGTAATGCATTTTTACATTATTTCTTTATCCTTCAACAGGCATTTGCCTGGTGGCCGGATTTATTGGCAGAGCATGCAGAGAAGTTTTGGGCTTTATTCACAGTGGATATGGATACAGCACTGGAGGCTCAGCCACAAGACTCCTGGGATAGTTTTCCTCTTTTCCAGCTGCTTAATAATTTCCTCAGAAATGACAGTAAGCACTTGCATTTGCTCTAGTCTGTGACATGGGGTGGGCTGAAAGAATATTGTGTGTGCAGATGTGTATTTACAGAACTCTTACAACCATGAGGCAAAAGTCAAAATACATAACATTATGTTTTCTCTTCCTCCCTAAGTATATCAGGCCAGGATCTGGGGAGACCAGCGGCACTACCACCTTGCTCCACTGGTCCCTGGAGTTGCACTGATTCCTGCCCTCCTGCCTTCATTGAGGAGTGATAGCACAGACACCCTTCTCAGTGTGCCTTGTGAATCAGAAAATTTCCAAAGGTTAACATTTCTAAAGCACTTGAGAATATTTTGATCTCTGAAAGACACCTTGGAAATGTATCATTATTCAAGAAATCATGCTATGTAAAGGCTTCTACTAATATGTGTTAATATTGTTTTCTGAAAGGGATTCTAAAGATTCTAGTGTAATATTGCTACATGGTTTGGCTTGCTCTCTTAGTATTTAGAAGTTAAAGAGATTGCATAGGTTCTCTGTCGAGATGTTTTTTCCCAAGGCAATATAACTTTTGCAGTTATTTTGGTACATGATCTTCTAGCAAACAGTAGAAACCTAGGCTTTCATCAGAAATTTAGGGAGGCACTTCTTAACATACAGATTCCTGGGCCTTTTGTATAATGATTCTTTAAACTCTAATTTAGTAGCTACTGAGAGGCTTGCTTCAACACTTGCAGTAATCACGAGGTCACTAATTACCTCTTCTGTAAAATTCCTCCCATTGTGGAGCAGGTTGAGCTCTGCCTCCCCCTAAACCCTGGTTCTGACTTGTTCTACTTGATCAGTGTAACAGCCTTCTTCTATTGTGTATTTCCTTCTCTAAGCCATTATTCCCAGGCCATTCATCTCTTTCTCACATGATAGGGTTTTCATGCTCATTATAATTCTTGTCACCTTTTTCTAAATAGACTTCACTCCATTTTCCACTATTGCTCGGGAGTGTGGTGTTGACAAGCACACAGAGCTCGCACGTGACCTGAGTAACCCAGACCCCAGTGAGAGACGCCTTTCTTCTGCCTGTCTTCCTGCGGCCCACCGCGGCTCCAACCCTCCCAGGAACTTAGTCACCTTGTCCACGCATTTTAAACGTTCAAAACTCAATCCTCTTGCTGCTCTGTTTCCAGGACACCACTACTTTGTACTTCTAAGTTTAAATTTAAGTTTTTATATTTTTCTTTGTTTTTTTAAAAAATTACTCTATCAGTCAGCTTTGTTCCTCACTCTAGTCCATTATTTCTTACCTTTCTTTGGTTCATCTTTATGAGTCTCTGCTAAAACTACAACTGTTTTACTAAGGAAAAATTCACACAGATGTGAAATTGTGTGTAGTATCGGACTCCCCACAGACATCCGGATAGGACATCAGGTTAAGAATGCCTGTTATAGTAAGAAAGGCATCATGTTATAGTAATTAATAATATGGGCTTTGACAGATTCACATCTCTCTCTGCCACTCGCTACTTGACCTTTGACAATAGCTTAGCCTCTGTAAATTATAGATTCTTCATCTATAAAAGAAGGAAAATAATAGTGCCGACAGTGTCATTGACAATGACAATTAACTAAAATAATAGTTCATATATAATAGATGCTAAATAAATATTATGAATATTAACTATTAAAACTTCAGTCCAGATTCTTTCAACCGTCTTACTCACTTTTCTCTCATATTTTATTTCCAAAAGATCCTATCCAAAAATCAAAGAAGTAAGCTACAATTTCTACTTCAGATTCAACCACAATGCCTGCTCTCAAAGTTGTTAAACCTACATTCAATTATCTGTAGGTGAATCATTCGTTCTGCAGATTATCCTCATCCAGTTTTTAAGTTCCAATTTGGTTCCCTCCTGCCAGTTAGCAGACTCGGAACAACCTTCTTTACTGGCAGTCTCTCACCTTCATTCATTGTCTGCTAAGGAATCACCGGACAGGCTTGATATTAACTTAAGACAAAAGTATAACAACAAACTTGCTGGCAGAAATCAATACTTATGTCATGCATTGATTCCCTAAATGACAATAAGTTGATGTAGGATGATTCCAACATTGCTTTCTCCATTTGCATGAAAACCCAAGAATTGATCATATTTAGATTATTTTGGAGTTTATTCAAAAATGAAATATTTGTTAATTTTGACAGTCATACTATTAGTAAACATGATAAATCATTTAACTTATTCAACATATTAGAATTTCTGGAAAAAAGCCAAACATGTAGATTTCTTAGAAGTTTTCTTGGGGAACCCCTACTGCAACTCCAATGAGTTGACATCTTTTGGTATTTATTTTTTAAAAGAGCTGTTACATTTTAAGTATGAATTTGTGAGAGTTATGTCAAAAAGAACACTAAAATAAGAATTATAGAAATTTGATTTTCAGCCAGGCTTGCAAATATTTAGTTCCAAATAGGTACCTATTCCTCTCCTGTTTTAAACCATTTCTATAACACTGACTAAATGTACACAGTATTGTCTTATTTTGGTATACATTATTCAAACAAAACACAAAATTATGTTTACTGATATCTTCTGAGTATTATGTATTTGGGGATTAAGTCTAGATCTTGGCTTTGATTTTGCGGTGATTAATAGATTTCAGAAAACATCAGTTATTTCCGAGGAAAACAGCCCATCTGTGTAGGGAGGTAAGTAAGAAGGTTCCCCAGTGCCGTAACTTCCTTTTGGTTTGGGGCTGCGGCATGGGCAGGGGGCATGGAATGCGGTGACTTTCTTCCCAAACTCACAAGATACCCAAAGCCAAAATTGCCGAGTAATATTTTACAAATTAGTGAAACACAATTTTTTGCTATTAATATCACCTTTGATAATAATGTTAATAACTGTGTTTATTTTATTAAATTCCTGAAATATTTAGGTGCTGATTTAGTGAATTCTCTTTAAAAGTTAAATGTTAACCTATACTGCCTCCAGATTGTCCTTTTCGAAAGCCAATGGGAAAATATAAAACTTGTATCCTTTTAACCCTCATTGAAAGAAAGATCCTTACATCACTCCCATGGTACGGCGGGTTTTATATTGACCCCATTAGAGTTACAGTCCAAATTGTAACTAATCACCGCTTCAACCAGCTGGGGGCAGCAAGAATGGATTGCTCTGAAGTGTCCAGTGTTGAGACCAGAGATAATTTGCTGAATAACAGTGCTTACTGTTTCCTCACACATGGTATGCCATTGATTATATAAAGATTTTTAAATGATTGTGATTTATTATTAATAGTGTCACATTTTATTTTGCTTTTTCCATAATAAAATTCCCAATATATCTCCAATTAATTAAGGTATTAGTTAGAATTTGTACTTTACTTGTACCTTAAAAGCTTTATAGCTGACTTGTTTTTGTTTTTTTTAATGACTAATTTAGATATTTCACTGGTTGTTTGCCATCTTTCATTAAAATCTTTATGCTTTGATATTCCAAAATAGGTATTTTTTCTTTAGAATAAGGGAAGAGGTCTTAGACAAGACTCTCTATTTTCCAGCTGAGGAAACAGAAGCCCTAAGAGGCGAAGTGCCTGACTCATGGCTTGCTAACAGGGTGTCAGGGACAGAGGAGAAGTGAAGTCTGATCCCTTAGTCCCCAGTTCTGCCTCTGTCTACAATGACAAAAGCAGATTCTAGGGGCATTTATAAAATAATATGATTTTTTAAGAAAGATAGGTGATTTCTTGAGATAATGTTTATAGGGTCTTGAGTTGTGGGAACAGAGGAAGAGAGTTGGTTAAAGAGTACAGAAAAGGCCAGATAAGGGTACATATCATCTTAGTGTGTACGTCACAAAACATCCATGATGAGAATTTGGGGGACTGAACCATTATTGGAGAAAGGGATTCAAGAAAATTTAATTTCTGTTTTAAGAGGAAAAAATAGTGTCTGAGTCATGTGCCTTTTCTTACAGTTGAGCATGGTTAGGGAAAGTCTTAGCCTTAAGAACCCTTGGAGATAAAATGTTGTTTTCCTCAAGGGAAGAGTACCAGCTGCACCATCATTTTAGCGACTGGCCCTAATCTCCCTCCCCTCACAGGCTCACCGACTGGTCCCCAGAGCAGGACTGATGGCGAAAACAAACTCGCGCTCCTCATTTCTGTCCAACACATACTGCTCTCCCCTGCGCCTCTTCCCCCTGCCCCATCCACCCTCATCTTCTCCCCTCGAACTGAAGAGATAATTGTGGGTGAGCAGTCCATTTAAATGGTATCTAAGGAAACAGTTTTGAAAAAGAGATGTATTAAAATTGAGGGCAAACAAATGTTTTCACAATGAAGCAATTAACATGGTATTTAAATGATACTGAGTGACTACAAAACATGTACAAATAGATTCTACCTGTGCATGCTATTTCCCACAATTGTCCTGTCAATACCGATATGGCAAGTGACCGCTTCTGCCAAATGAAAGCTATCTGCAAATGGCACAAATCATCTTTCAGCGGCACTGAAAGGAGACCCTTGGAGCTAGTCACCTTTTAATCTGTGGATATGCTAGCGAGTGGCAAATGACCATTCTATTGGGAACTGATTCCCAAGTGAAAAATACCACGGTGCTTCTTCTTTAATTAACAGCCTTTTCACATTGCTAGCACATTAAAGCCATCCCGAGGAACACCCGTGCTTATATAATAATGTCACAGCATCTCTGCCTAAATGAATAATAAATATCTGAGCTCTACACTAAGTGAAAACCTATTCTGCAAGACTTTCACCTTCATAAAGATGGGCTCATAAAAATGGAAAAAAGAAAAGTTGGAATGTCTCATGAGGATAAAAAGGCTAGTGTTAATAATTAACAAAGAGAGTGAAGTGGAGTCAAATTAGCCATAATAGAGCCCAGAGTGACTGGCAAAGTCACCTCTCATTATCAAAAAACTCATTAAGAAATGAAGAGGTGGAAATCCCGCTGGGTTATTCTCACACTTAGGCTGTATCAGAGATGATTTTTCAGATTTCTTTCAAATGAAGAACTGTTAGGTCACCATATTGTATATTAGGTTAATCTTCAAGCTTTGAAATATGGAAGGCTGACACCTGCATGTTATTCTACCTCAAGTGCTTAAATGAGCTGTGCATCTGAGATTCGTGAATTGGTGTTTATAGATGTATCTGTGCAGCCACATGCTAGGAGCAACACAGAGGGGATATAACTTCTGCAGTACAGCAGGCCTGTGTGCCAGCCCAGTTCATAGATAACCACGTTTACAGATGATGAAATAACCACGAAATGCGAAAATGTATTTCACTCCAGTCCCCAGAGTTGATTGAATTCAAAATTGTATGTTAGAATTTGTTTTACTGGCTAGTGTAGTAAAAGAAACATAAAAGCAAGGAATAGCTAGCTGTTTGTTTGTTTTTTTTTTTTTTACTTGAATTCCACAGCACTGCTCTAGTTTCTTTATCACATGTAGACCTTTTTAGATTTTAATCTGATTTCTATAATTTTTTAGAATTTAGTTCCTAAAGAAGGTAATCTTCTCTAAGTGTCTGTATCCTTCACTGTAGATTTGCAGGGACATCTGCAACTACTAAAGGCCCCCTGAGCGTCAGGAACCCACACTTGGATTTGTTGAATTTGGATTTGTTGCCCAAATATAATGAACATTATAAGACAAGTGCTCCCATTCCTTATTACTTTCAGTGGGTGGGTGAATATTTTTTAACACGTGCCTCAAGGGGAAAGGAAGAGTTTGGTGCAGTGTCAGGAGATTATGCAAGTAAAGGTATAAATTAATATTACCAATAAAATCCAATGAGTTTGTTTTTCTACTTAAACTTCAATGGGATGTTCTCAGAGTCTCCTTTAGAAGATAGATTTTTATTGATATTTATTCAATAAATAGACATTAAATGCTTACCTCATGTGCCAGATTCTCTCCACTAAGTGCTGCTCCTAGATCTCAAGGGGTTTTAGTTTGGTTTGGGTTTGTGTATGTGTGTGCATGGGTGTGTACTTCCTTCCACAGAACGCTCTTCCACGCTGCCATCCTCCTGAAGCCTGTGTGCATATTTCCTGTGAGTGAGATCCTCATTATGTGCATTTGTCAACATATAAAGGGACCTATTAATTTTGTATCTTAGCCCGTGGTGCTTGCATTGTTCTCAGTTGATATAATGCATAGTCCCTTGAATAATTATTTTATGGCAAAGTCTGTCGTTTTATTGTGGTTGGTGTTGTTTGCTTGATCAAGAATTACTTGTTTCCTTCCAAAATGCCTGATTAGAATTTTAGAGGGGAAAATTATTTTCCCTAGTAATCCACTAATGTTCATTGGAAGGGGGTGGCGCAGTGTAAAATGGTTTATATGGGCTCAGGAGCCAACAACATATTTTTACCCTAAAAGCAGTACATGAACTCTTTTATCTACTTATCCTTCATTTACCTAGTGATTATTGTCTCAGTAATTGGTATTAGTTGGATCTTGGTTTAAATTACCTGTTGGCATCTTACTATTAAAAGCCTATGACAAGTGTTTTTATAAATGTAAGGTTCTTTTTGGTATATAAATAATTAACACTAGTTTATTAATTATTGGGATGTCCAAAATAATTGGGTGCATCTGCATCCCTACTTTACCATTTATTTAAGCCTTTTGGGATTTTTCGTTTGTTTGTTTTTTACTATTTCTAATTGTACCATTGGGCTTGGTGTCATTGATGCTTCGTTATTTTCTGACAAGATGATATTTGGAAACAGAATCTTTTGGAAAAAAGGATTCTTTTTATCAACCAAGTAAATGCTGGTCCTCCACCAAGGTTCTCGCAGGCACTATCTGAGACTCCTGAGCAGTCCTTTCTCCTTTCACACCTCAGCTCCAATGTCAGAAGCATTCGTAGATGAGGTCACATTGAGAACGTGCCTTGCGAAGGCTTCATTTGGACAGGTGGCAGCCCCAAACCCTAACCTACCCTTGTTAAACCATATGGAGAAGATAGAAGCACTCATTCCGGTGCCTGGGGCTACATATTAAGAGGGCTTTTGACAGTGTCTGATAGGAGTGGAATGCAAACTGGCATATGGGCAACTGAGAAAAGGAGCATGCATCTACGCACAGAAGTGCGCTGGGGTATGTATTCCTGTGGGCTCGCCATTTGAATCCGAATTTTCTCTCTTTTCTTTGTCCCTCAGCGTCTGCTTTCTTATTTCGTGTCTGTCTCTCTCTCTCTCTCTCTCTCTCTCTCTCTCTCTCTCTCTTTCTCCCGCTCCCTCTCCCCACCCCTGCTCCCTTTCCACTCCCCTTTCCTGGATCTAGTTACCAAAGAAATAATGCTAATTGCCAGTTTTCTAAGACTTTGGAGTATGGGTTTCTAACTTGGTTTTTTAAATATAAAAAGAAACACTGTACTGAAACATGAGCAGACATTTGGCCAGAATTCACCACTTGTGACAGGTCTTAAGAAATATAGGGAATCTCCGTTTTCCCCCCTAATTTTGCTGGTTGTAATAGTTTGCTACCAAGTGTCATGACTGAACAGAAAACGTTCTCCCTTTGCTACCTTCGTTAAAATAAGAAACATAAAATAGCCAACATTCATATTCAGTAGAATTTTCAGCAGTCTGATTTTGGGCATATTGGTCAAAAATAGGATTTCTCAAAACATTATTATTTAATACCATATATTTTATATAAAATATAAAGAGATGCACAGGCATCAGTAGGTTCTGATAGTCTGCTGAATAACAATGTGGTAATCTTACTATCTATCCAGTAGTCATTTACTCACCAAACATTTGACCACTTGCTCTGAGCCAGGGACTTGGCTGGATACTAAGAATACAGCCATGATCCCTGCTTGAAGGACCTTGCATGGGAAGGACCTTGAAGGGAGAAAGAGGTATGTAAGCAAGTGCAGAAGTATAACATGGACCACAGTGGAAGCCTCTACAGGGTAGAAAGTAAGCAGGGAAAGTAGTAAGTGGGCAAGGGGACAGGCTTTTAAAAAAGGTTTGGAGGAGAAAATATATACTTGAACTGCATCATAAAAAATCGTTATGATTGGACTTCAGGAAATGGGGGGGTCAGGCAACAGAAACGAGCCAGAGAGGTCACTTTCAGACAGGCCATGGGTGACTTTTCAAACCACACTAAGGCTGTTGGAGTTTGTCATGATGATCCATTAGGGGATTATAATCTTTAGAAGGGAAATTATTAGTTTTATATTTCAGCAATTACTCTGCTTGAAATTTTAAGGTGAACTGGCAGAGGGAAAATTAAGAGCCTAAAGACCAGTTAGGAGATTATTGCGTTCTTCAGGGCAAGAGATGGGAACGCTGGAGCTGGGGCAACAGCAGTAGTGATGAAGAGAGGAAGGGGAAGCATCAGAAAGGTAATCAGGATATAAGGTACGCAAGTCCTGATTGCTAACTGGATGCAGGAAGTGAAGCGAAGGCCTGGGGAACAACTTCCAAGTTGCTGGTGTAGTGATACAATGGATAATCTCTATTTTCACTCTCTTGATGGGAATACAAGAAGAGAAGGAGACCTATTTAACAGGATAATGGATCCAGTACTCAAGTGTATAAAAAAGAGAAATGCTGCTAGAAATACATTTGAGTCAACTGCTACTTAATCTTAGCATCTTTATGACATGTAAGAACAACATTGAGTATGATTTTCCTTATGTGCGTCTTTATTTTAACAAAGTATAAATAGCTGATCTCCAAATGTATTGTAAAGTATCATTTGAACTTATTTGTAGATGTAATAATTTGTCACATAAGCATGTGTTTTGGTCTTGGAGTAGTAGAAAAATAACGACAGTGCCTAACAGTACCTATCAAGATGTACAGCTGAAGATTCTTTATACTTTTTATTAGTGGGCCATATAATTTAAGGTTTGGGCATACCATCTAGATGTATAGCAATGTAAAATTGTGCTGCTTTCAATGGGTGTTATAAGAACATTGAATACTTTCACAGCAATAATTCATTTTTCAATTTATTGAATATAATAGTTTTGTGTTCAACCTCTTGTTTTTTTTTTCATATTGTAATAGTTTTTCAGAAATCTAACTCTTGAAAACATGTAGTCCATCTAAGATATGGTATAATGTGTTGGTCATTTGCAAGATTTTTTTTTACTGAAAACAATCTACTGTATCACATTTCTAGGTCTTAAAAGATGCTGATGTGATGATGGTAGGTTGGACAGATATATAAATGTGTGAACAGACCGATAACAATTTATGGTAACAAATCTGAATGATATAATCCTGTGGAAGTCAAGAGGGGACTGTGGCATAAAGTCCTTGTTCTACTGTCTAATAACTAAATGACTTGGGCAAATGTTGTAAATTCTCTGTGCCTCAGTTTCCTTACTGATAATATTGAAAAATGAAAAATGTATAGTTCCATGGTTCTTCTCTCATAGAGTTTTTGTGATGATTCAATGAGAGAATGCATGTCAAACACTTCGTGCTATGCTCAACACTCTAAAAAAGCTAGTGACAAAGAGGAGGAAAAAGGAGAGTTGTTAAGTAGAGATCTAATAAATATTGATTTGGGTATATTTTTTAATTTGCTCACCACAGTTATTTAGATGGTTTGAGTGAGAATGTTTCATCCTTAATGTTCAGCATTCTTATTTTGTGACATTTAGTGGAAGGAACTGAATTACATGATCTATATAGTACCTTCTAGCTCTATGATTGGATTTCCAGGAATAAGTGAAGCTTCTTTGAGTGTGCTAATGAAAACATCATTAAGATAACATTAGTCTTCTAAATAAGACATTTATATTTGAATACAATTATTATCCCCACCTTAATAAGAAATCTTTTAGCATACAGATAAGCCAGGAAAGATTATTTAACCACAAAAAAATACTAAACCATATCCACTACAGATAGAAAAATATCATTGTTGTATTTCCTTCTGTATTAAAATGACTTCCGACTCCACTTTCACGTTTCTATAGCTTTCCAGCCTCTGACAGATTTCAGAATCACTTAAAGTAATGTGTGTTGTAGGGGTGTTTATAGTCATTCTATCATGGTGTCACATATTTTACCCAAATTGGAAAAAAACCTCTTTAGGCTTTGAGGGTATTGTTGCCCTGGAGAAGATTATGGATGATAATTGGCATATTTAGCTGAGTTGAGTATTTTATAAGATAATGCTGTTAGAGCTGCTAGTAATTAGATTTAGTAACTATAAGCATGTCCAGCTATGCAGATTCATTAAAGAGAATGAGATTATTCAGGGACTTTTTCTCACCTTCTACGCCTGCACTCTAATCCAAGATACAATCGTCACCTTCCTCTTCATCATCATCATCTTTTACCTGGTCTTCTGCAGTAAAGCACCGAGCACTGATCACCTTCTCTGCTTCCACCCTTGGCCACCTACTCCATTTTCCACACGTGAGCCAAAGAGATTTTATCGTGTCATTCCTCTACTAAGTAATAATAAAAACAATAATGCATCCTGCTGTACCCCACACAACCCATGCTCCTCACCATGTCCTATCATCTAGACATAACCTTGGCTATTCCTCCCTCTCCCTCACTCTACTCCTGCCACACTGGCTTCTTATTTTCACATTTTTATTGTTGTTCAAGTAAGGGACATAAAGGAAAGAATAAACAAACAGGACTTCATCAAAATAAAAAGATTCTGCACGGCTAAAGAAAACATCAGTAAAATGAAAAGGGAACCAAGCATACGGGAAAATATATTTGCCAATGATACCTTGGACAAGCGTTTGATCTCCAAAATATATAAAGAACTCACATGACTCCACTCCAGGAAGACAAACAACCCAGTTAAAAAATGGACAGAGGACTTGAACAGACATTTCTCCAAGAAGGACATACAGAGGGCCCAGAGACATGTGAAAGGATGCTCAGCATCACATTGGCTTCTTTGTCCTTTTAAAGAACACCAGCTTATTCCTCTATAAAACTTTTGTGCCAGCTGTTCCCTCTACCAGGAAGCCTTCCCTCCAAATCTTCCATGGATGACTCCTTTGTTGTTTAGTTGCAATTAAAATGCAATCTCTAAAAAAAATACATTTCCTAACCACAGAGCATATTTTTTAAATGAACATGTTCTTATTTTGAGGGTTGTAAAAAAATCACAATTGGGTTTAGGATATGTTCACTTGAAAAATATGTACCATCTAAAAATTACAAATTCTTTATTGAATATTACTTAGCACTAAGTATTTTCCTACAGATTCTCTATTCTTTCATGGTGCAGCGTAGGCACATACTGACTCTCTTAGTCTGTTTGGACTGCAGTAACAGAGCACCACAGTATGGGTAGCTTATAAACAGCAGAAATTTATTTCTCATAATTCTGGCGGCTAGGAAGTCCAAGATCATGGTACAGGCAGGTTTGGCATCTGGTGAGAGCCTGCTTCATAAGCAGCCATCTTCTTGCTATGTCCTCACATTGCGAAAGGGTCAAGGGATCTTTCCAGGATCTCCTTTATAAAGGCACTAATCGCATTTTTTAGGGTCCTTCCCTCACGACTAATCACCCTCTAAAGTCCTCATCTCCTAATACCATCACACAGGGTGTTAGGATTTCAACAAAAGAATTGGGGGAGGGGTGGACAAAAACATTGTCTGTAGCACTGACCTATGTTCTAATGATGATGTGTGCGGAGAGGGCGTTCATCCTCTGGTGGAGGTAGGTGCACCGTGCACAGGTTCTAAGACTTTACAGCTACTTTAGGTAGGAAGTTTTGTACCATAACTCATTAAAGACAAAAGGACAATGGAACTATGCATGTGATGTAAACTGACTACTTTTAAAGACACACATGGAAGACTATTTTTAAAAAGAAAATCACAAATAAATAAAAAGTGAATTTAACAAGTATTTCTCTTAGAAGCAATCAAACTGAGCTCCAAGCTCTGCAGTGATATGCAGTATAGTATAGGGCTTGTAACTCTGTATAATTTCTAGATTTACATGCATCCCAACCTTTAGGCGATCCAGCAGCTCCCTTGAGTCTCTAGTGAGTGGTCATATGCCTCATGTGTTAAACCTCTCAGAAAGTAAAAACGTACAACTTTCCAGGAACATTTTCTGAAATTATAAACTATTTGTGCTTTTGAGAGCCATGTATAGAAGGTCAGTTTCACTTTATCAGTTTTCATGATGCATTGTTCGATATGAGGAGCAAGATGCATTACCATCTATAATGTATCTGTTCTTCCGTGCTAGACTCTGTCAGGAAAAGTTTTTTCACCCATATTTTCCAAATGCCTGATTTCATCCCTTTGACAAACACTGTTTCTGCTTGACTATTTCAGCACTTTTATGTAATGGAAAGTTTCACAAACACTTGCAAGAAATCTTTGTGCCCTTGGTGGTTCGCTACGTCGATCTCATGGAGTCCTCCATCGCCCAGTCAATTCACAGAGGTTTTGAGCAAGAGACGTGGCAGCCTGTCAAGTAGGTATCCCGCCTGGTCCCCGTACAGCACCTGCCTCTTCCATCCCGACCGTGGGACTTTGCACATGGCTATCTGTGGTTATCGCTCACGGTGGTCCCTTCCCACGTTGTTTGTTTCTTTACAGGAATATCGCCAACAGTCTTCCCAATGTAGCTCTTCCAAAAGTTCCAAGTCTGCCTCTTAATCTTCCACAGATTCCTAGCCTTTCTACTTCCACATGGATGGCTTCTTTATCTGAGTCCACGTGTGTATTCCTCACTTATTTCCTAGTGGTGCGTTAGCTAGTGCATGGCCTGGGCTGCGTTCTATGCAGACGTGTTTAGACTGCATGGCATTTGTCATTGTTGGCTCAGGAATACTGTTTTGGTTCTGTTTTCATTTTGAAGCTATTAAGCTAAGCTTAGCACATGGATGAAAAATGGTGCCATTTTTTATTAGTCACTGGTTTGATGTAGCTCATATGTAACATGTGGGGCAAGGGTCATTTGGTGACCTGGATTGTAGACTGGCTGAGGGCCATAGCCAGAGTTGTGCTGTGAATTCACACGGTGAGCAGTATGTCTGGGACCTGAGCTGGCTCCAGCTTTGTGACTGCCCGCATGACCGCTCCTGTGTGAGTAGAACAACATTGTAAGAACAGTTTCAAGAATATAATCTTTTCCTATCTTTATCTTAGTTTAAGAAACATTTTTTGCTGGCTTCAGAGAAGGAATTGTCCTCTGTTTCCCAGCACCATCAAGGTCTTCTTTCATCCCTTCGTGTATCCGTTCATGGTGCCTTGTTAGTTTTCACTGAACTTTATGTCACTAGAAACCTTATTTATTAGCTCCATGTAGTGAAGAGCCCACCTACTGCGGATTCAGTAAGAGTCATTAAGTGAGAAGGATGTGCTCTTTCAAATCGATCAGTCCCACATTTAGATCCTAGTTGATTAATTTTAAGTCTGTCTTAGCCTCAGTTCCCTCAACTCTAAAATGGGTACAATACTTAATCTTAAGACATTCTTGTGAGGATTTTAAAAAAGCTACAAAAAGTACTTGGCACATCCTAGGTTCTCAGTAAATGATAACTGCTACTATTTTACCTCATGATTGTTATTGCTATAGTTATTGTTATTGTTATCATCAATTATCACCATTATTATTATTAATGGTATAGTTTTCAAAAGTATGACCTTCAGAGCAATCAAATGAACCAAATAATAGCCCATACTTGGCCCAAAATATATGAAGGCAGCTAGAAAGAATAATAATTAGGAGAAAAACAGCTATAATTTGAGAATTTATTGTACAGTGCCAAATTATTTTTATTGTTTATTTTATTACAGTTCTCCCAAGTTTTTCCCTTTCCCCTCTCCACCCAGCCCAGCCCTCTCTCCTACAGTCAGTCCCCTCTTCGTTGTCCCTGACCAAGGGTCATTTACTGCACCCAGCCTTATAACAACCCTGTGAGGTAAATGTCATTATCTCCATTTTACAGTTAAGGAAACTAAGTCATAAAGAAGTCAGGAGACAAATTTGTCCAATGTCTTGCAGTCAGGAGTGACATAGGCAATGTTTGAACCCAGGTTTGCCTGACTTCAGAGCCCTCACTTACCATCATCCTGTGAGAACAGACTGGCTGAGAACTCGTTTGGTGTCCTTTCTACCTACCCTACCATCACCCATCAAATCTATTCCCAGTCTAGTCTGGAGATCAAGAGAAAAAAACAGATGGAATGACCAAGAAAGAGAACAACTTGCAAAATCATTTGGCAGTATTTCTGCAAGTTAAACCTCATCACTGTACTTGTAATATTTATTAGGACATTACGTTACATGTGAATCTTCCTCTTAATGCTTTGGGCCATTACAGTGTGTCAGGTTGGAGTCTGTCTGTGCTCAGGGATTGCTAGGAAGTACACAGAATCTTTCTAAGTTCATGATTTTTTGTACTTCTTTATACTGTTCAATAATTTAACTTCTTTTCATCCTCATTTATCATTTGTTTAAGAATCTTGATTTTAAACAAGAACACTATTGTGGGCATAACCTCGTGAAAGTTAGGAGATTTTTGTCATCACTATTTTATTTGCTTTGAGGTACGTATGGACTCTGAATCTCATTTTTGGGAGCCCTTTGTAAATTGCCCCATGTCTCAGGACAGGAGTCGTGACCAGTTGTGGCTTTGTAAATGAAGTGCTCGTACTTTCACCATTCTGGGCAAATAAAAAATATGTTTCAAAGTAGGTGACCATTATCTTTACTGGCCAAGATGATCAGCATTAGGCTCTTTGTCAAAGTGATAGAATTACTTATAATGTTATGATATCATTGCAATTAGTTTTTTGAATTTTTGCTAGAAAGCATTAAATAGCAAAAGCATTTCCATTTCACATGTATGAGGAATTAAAAGTACAACTAATGATTAAGTGAAGATTAGTAATATCGAAGTAACTATGCGTTTGAGGCTACATCCCTCTACACTCATGTATAAATCACCTTAGGAGGTGCTTCCCCACATTTCTCCCTACACATAGTAATATCGTCACTGGGTTTTTTAGTTCTAAAAGTGAATACCAGTAAGATAACTTTCCCATTGGCATTTTTAGGAAATTATCTGAATCTGTTATTCACATTTGAATTATTTATTCTGTTAATATTACTTTTAGGAATAAGTCACTCATTAGAAATAATTTTAGAATGAAAAAGTTCTGAAAAATAGCAGGTTAAATATACCAGCTTGAGTGCAAACCTCTTGACATTTTTTTCACCTATCGATTTAATTACAACAAACACTTCTTAATTACATTCCCAATTAAGCATACTTACTGTTCAGAAACATATCATAGCATTAAAGAGCAAAGGAAATATATATCCATATTCTCTATAAAAATGTAATTGTTACATATTATAAGAAAGTCCATTTTTAATAGAATTCTACCTTTACTATTTGGGATTTTGTTTTGAGTATGATTTTCGTTGTTGCTGCTTTGTGATGCTGTTAAAGAATGCATACATATTTCAAATAGCTCCTTACATTTCTCCTAAGCAAAAATTATAAGAAGTAGATTTGCTTCTTCACCAATTACACTAAATTATTCTTAAAACACAGGTCCTCTAATCTACCAAATATTACACTGCAGATATAAATAGGCATTTTCTTTGATAATTTCTTCTCTGATTTTTATTACATGTGGCACAAAAATGAGAAGTACATTTTTTCAAATATTTTTCACAACAATACCAGCATGGTGTTGTTCTGGTTCTTGTGGGCACTAATTATTAAGGTTAAGAGCTATTTAGTGAATAAAGTGCTGTGGGTCAGTTCAGTGCTTTGCTGATTGGTCCCTTGAGACTTTAACTCTGAGGACATTCTGGCTAGACAAGGAATCATGTGGAATTACTGGCAGAAATGGAGGAGGAAAGCAAAGGAGACTGGTGATGGAGCTGAGATGCCGAGGCATGAGGAGTGGGGACAGGGGACCAGAAATAAGCTTTTAATTAGCCAGAGCAGGAGGTGATTTTTTTTAAACTAGCTAATTAAGATATAGTTATCGACATAATGTGGCTATTTAAAATAATTTTATTATCACCATTCACTTGTGATGAGTTGATTTTATTTTTTTAATTTTCTTTTACAAACTATAAATCTATATAAAAATATAAAATGAGGTTAGTATACATTAAGTAATTACTGGAAAACTGAGGACAAATGAATCATACAACCACTTTTTTTCCTTTTGTTCTCTTTTACATTCAAGTTTCAATATGTTTTAATGAAGGAGTATTTTACTTTAAAAACATCTATTTCTCTACTAGGCTATATGTGCATAATGGAAAATAGTAGTATTATCCTTTGCCTCAATATTATATGTACTCTGGTACAAATTATTTTTGTATATAGAGTAAAAATATAATTTTACCATAGTACATCTTGACTCCACAGTTAGAGAGATGTAAGGACCTGAAATACACAATTTTTCTCCAACTTCAGAGCACCGTGAAGGTCGTTTCTGTGTTAGACAGTACCTTGTGCTGTTAGGTTTAATTATGAGCTAGAAAAGGCACAAAGCATTTCAAAATAGACGTAAGATGTCCTTCCTTACCCAACCTGTTATTTCATGTCCAGTACCTGTTTCATCTTTACCCATAATTGAGAAGTTTAAGGGCCCCGTGTGCTACACACCTGCGGACAGACAGACAGTGTCATCCGTCATGATGGCACAGGCACAAACCCGTGAGGAGAAGAGTAAAGCTAGTAGTTGCTGTCATATGGATTTACTCGCATAAAACACACCTTCCTGAATTTCTAGAGGGAAATATTTGTATATTTACCCCAGAGATTAGTAAAAAAAAAAAAAATCTGAAGTATTTCTTCGTTTGTACACAGTTTGATTTCTTTACTAAAGTATCCTTATCCATCTTACACCTTTGTATGAAACCTTCCTGTGGTATATTTATTTCTGTTTTGTTCTCCTTGCCTGACCTTATTCATTAAGAAGTGAAAAAGAATGATTAGAAGGCTGAGCAAAGAAACTCTTGGTCACTAGAGATTTTATGAGATTTTATTTTAGAGAAAATTGGGGCGGGGGACAGTGTGTTGATCTACAGAGCTAACAGTGGAAGTCCCTGATGTTCTCCATTTTTCCTTGTTCTTCTAGCAATGGCTCAGCAACATCTGAAGACCTTTTTTGGAAACTTGATGCACTGCAAATGTTTGTCTTTGATCTACACTGGCCAGAACAAGAATTTGCCCACCACTTAGAGCAAAGACTCAAACTAATGGCCAGTGATATGATAGAAGCCTGTGTCAAAAGGTAGACATGTATTTTCAAGTTACTGCTTAACATGCCAGCACCCAAAAACCACTTTTCACCACATATTTGTTATGTTAATTGTCACCAGAAAAGTTCCAGTGTATACTACTGTTCCTAAATTTAATGAACATTAGGTTCTCTGACCTAAACTCTGGGGACTCGTGTAACTCATAAACTTGGCCTGATAGTTTTTTGGGGTCTCTTAAGCATTGCCCCCATCAGTAGCACCCACACCACATTAATCATTTCTGTTGTGTTTCTTGTTCCTTCTCTGGGAATGCTGTGCTTTAAATTCCCAAGGCAGTACTTCCCGAGACATACGGGATAGGTCTGTTAAGTACTTTGTACGTCCCTCACTGCTGTGAAATGGCACTTCAAATTCTAACTGTGATCAGTGCCAGCACTTGTCATGTTTTTGTATCCTCTGTCCCCATCAGATGATTTCCAGGCATCCCTGCTCATCCTTCGAAACTAACCAGAAATAAGTTCTGTAGCTTTGGATTCTTCCAAATGCGCTTTCATTTTTTAATTGTCCTTACAAAATCAGCATTGCCTTCTAACTAGCCAGGCACGGTTTTTCATTGCCCATTTTCACAAAATGTACAAGAACAATGTGGGGTAGCGCAGTACAGTAACAAACAGTGGTTGGAGCAGTTGAGTAATCCTGAACTCTTTAAGGCTAGAAAATCCTGTCATTTGAATAACGATGGCTTTCCAAGGCAAGGCCATGGATTCCATTTTTTTTTTAATCATATTCATTGTCTGTGATTCTGATATCTCCAATCACTGGATGTTGTCTGGATACTTATCAAGACCAATTCCAAATAGCCTGTGATGTGATTTCTTTCAAAAATGTCACTGCAACCTCAGGTATTTGAAAGAGAAACTAAGTGATGTACATTTTGTGTTGTACATTTTGTGTTGGTTTAGAGTTTTGCAGACTTGCGCTTTTTGATTTGGCAATAAATCCTCACATGGAGGATTTGTTCTGCTTTCGTGCAGAAAAGCAAGTGATTTCTCTGGTTGGATGTTAATTAAGGCAGTTAAGTGAGATAAGGAGGTTTTTCCATTAAAAGTGATGCACTAAACGCAGGAAATGGCTTCATTTGGGTAAGATATTGCCTGAGTGACTGAAAAAGCTTTGTTTAATAGAAAAAAATCACAGCCTGATCTTTCACATGAGACACCTGAAAAGAAGAGCATCCCACCCTCACTCCCAAGCACTGCCACACTCCTTATTTGCATGTTTAAATTAGCATCTTGTAGTGTTGATTTCACTTTTACAAAACAGGTGGGATGTATGTCAGAATTTCTTACTCTGAATTCATGTTTTCATAACTAGAACAAGAACTGCATTCGAGCTCAAGCTGCAAAAGGCAAACAAAACCACTGACTTGCGCATTCCAGCTTCTGTGTGTACCATGTTTAACGTGTTAGTCGATGCCAAAAAGCAAAGCACCAAACTCTGTGCCCTGGATGGAGGACAAGAGGTAAGTGGGTTGAGTGTCACAAACGGAAATGCAGCACGAGTGCCCTGGCCATGGACAATGCTGTTGGCAGAAGTCATTCACTTGATCAGATTACAAAAGACCAAGTTCTCCAATATACGTGTTTGGCCTTTTCTTCACCCTCATATGGAATGCCCTTTATCCTTTGTTTCTGTCGATTTCTACTTTTTTTATGAAGACTTCCTAAAATTTTGCAAGTGGCCATTGAGTTTCAGATATGCTTGTTAACAGGTTAGGTGTTGTGTGTTTACATAAAGCTTGCTTTTCACAAGCAAATGAGAAAGCTACCTGCTTTGCTTATACAAATCTAGCACATCCAGAGTTTGCATCCAAAAGACAAGCCACAGAAAACAGCATAGGAAATATTTTATTTACAGAAAAGTTTCTATTTTTTAAAGAGCAAGTTGAAATATAGTAGAAAATTAGGCTTTATTCTTTTCAATAACTATCCCATTGTTTCAATTTTATGAACATTTTGTTTGTGTCTACATTCAGAAATAGATTATTTTACCCTATGATTTATTTTTGTTCAGAGTCATGATTGGGTGATTTTGGGTCCAGTTTTCCTAGATTATCTGTTTAAGTTGTCATTTTGTTGCCTTTTTTCCCCATTGTAATTACTTTTTCATCATTTCTTTATTCTTCCCTATGTTCTCCATCACCGTCTTTTTTTTCCCATGACATGATCCAGTGTTATAGTCAATGGGTAAGTTTCATTTTTTAACCACATTCTCATTTAAATTATTATTTTTATAAATGTACATTTTTTATTTTTACCTTTTCAAATTAACATAATTCCACTTTCAGGTTTTTGGTTTCTGTGTGAGTAAAATGCTAATGGCTTCCTACAATATAGCAACAGCCCCCAAACACATGAAAGCATATGTAGATATTATTACATCTTAAGTAATGTCAAGAGGAATGTTTCTTCCTTGCTAGGCTGCAGGATCTACAAACTTAGATTTTTTTTAAAGATAAAATTATGCAAAACCAAATGAATTTGCTCTCATTTAAAATAAGTTCTAAGTAAATTCAGAAGCAGAATGATTATTAACATTTTCAAAATTCATTTGTCTCATATATATGCTTTAATACTAGAAAAATTAAAGAGTGTTGGGCTTTAAAGGACATACAGCATTATCAGGGTAACCTCTAAATTCAAGGACCATAAAGCCACTCCCAGGGTCACTTCAGGCAGAAGGACCCAGTTGTGGATTTCACTGAGGTACAGGAAGCAGTCTCTCCTCCCACTCATAGCCTGGAGGTCACTGTCAGCCAGGGAAGAAAGAGGCAGGTGGGTGTCAGGAGCCTTCCCCCCTCCCCCCCGACACAAGGTTTCTTCCACGTGCCACCCACAACCTCAGAGGAACATGGTTTGAAAACCTTTATGCATACAGAATTGAATAGATTATATATACATTTGTAAGTCAAAATGTTTTTGCGCTGTATGGATAAATTAAATCTTACAAGCCTTACAGTTGACACCTGGGAATCAAACTCAGTCAACTCTTTACTGGGCTAACAATTCTCATCTAAGCTAAAGGGTTTAGATAACTCTGAAAAAGGATGAGAAGGTCCAGCATTTGTGAATTTCATACTTAATTAACCCAGATACAGATATTAGCTATTTCACCATATTTTATGTGTATATACACACACATTTCCTTCTTTGGGCAATTCAGGGGGGGAAGATGTATTTCTAATACCATCGCATATGGTCATATATATTAAGTGACTGATATGTTAGATTTATTGAGTGTTCAGAAGTTATTCTTTGATCATTTACAACATGATTTACTACCTCTAATTATCCGGATAAAAAGGCAGCTGGTTTGGATATCAATGGCTCATCTTCACCTCCTCATGTTTTTCAATACTCAGATGTAAGCCTTTGATTGTCTGCTTGAGAATATTGTCTCGAGTTTCTTTATAATAAGCCCATCCATTTCTCATCAGGTTTATAGAATCATCCTGCCTCTTCCCACTAATACTGGATTTATCCATTTGTTCTTCATTTAGCACACACTGCAGTACCTAACACACAATAGACACTTAGTAAATATTTGTGGAATAAGCACACTGATTTGTTGTCACTGCTTTAAAAATCCTCCCTGTCAGAAGCAACTCTGGTATTTAAAAAGAAACAGGCAATACACAAATGACAAAACATCAGTGCATTGTCAAATGATTCTTTACATTAATAGGTGGACGGTTTTTGAAGAGTAATCTGCTACTGTTCATTATGTCTGCACCTGTACCTTCTCACCAGAGACAATTAATTCCCCACAACTTTCACACAATTAATATAGTTCAAAACGTGCAGGTGTAAAAGCTATTAGCAACCCTGAAAAGTGGTAAACAAGAATTTCAATGCAAAAGAAGGATTTTATACTTTGCATTTAATCCCCAGTAAACATACCCACATAATTACACAGGTTTTGCTGCTCTGTATGTGCCTGAGATAAGTTATGGAACTGTTGCAAATTAGTAAATACATCACATGCATAGATGAGCTAGTGGGCCCCATTCCAGATCATTTGTAAGCAACAAATAAAGTTGTTGAAAATACTAACTCATTATACAATTTGGAACCTTGTAAAACAAAGGATCCAGCAGAAGTAAGGCCTGCTTGAGTGTGGTAGGTAGGGTAATAATATGGGTGCAATAATTTATAGTTTTAATTTGAACATTTCACCTAAAATGTCATATGATATGCTTGAGTGTGATATTGTTGTGTTACAGAATTACATGCTTATGATTTTGTAATAAAAGAGGGGCGTTATTTGTGCTGGACCCTGTATATAAGAGTATGCTAAATCGATAAACCTAGCAGAGATGTCTTCTAAATTATAAGGGAATTACCTCTGCACATCTCCAGTAAATTGTTATATTGTCATTGTCAAGGGAAAAAACTTTCCTGACTCTTACCTGCAAGGCATCCCCTTCCGTGCTCCTGAGTTATTACCGTCTTCTTACATAGCACAGGATGATGCAAACCTGCTCAGCCACAGCCCAGACTGTGGTGTGTAATGGAGTGATTAGTGAGTGAATGATCAGCTTATATGACAGGAGTGTGTAATGAGTCAGCAATCTCAGGCCAGTCCCTCAGGAACAGGTGTTGGGATCACAGCACCACCAGTGTTTAGAAATCCTTATTATGTCTCTCTGCAGAAACGTAGGTGACTGCACGGGCCTTGCACAGTCCCCTGCCCTCACAGCCACCACACCCATGGCCCATCCACTGAGGATGAAAGTGCATGAATGGTGCCACTGGCAGGGGTGTGGGTACCAGGGGGTTTACTTGTAGTGGATATGTTGTCGATTACAGTAAAATACTCCCATTTCCAGAACTAGCAATCCAGTATGTTTAAAATTCATCCCAAGAGCGGGACCAAAATCTTTTAAGAGTGCTGGACTACACTGGCATTTGATTGGTCTTCATTTCTTGTGTGTTTACCTAACAACAGTCCTGTTAAAAGAAAGTGTTTACCAGAGGGTGGAGTGATGGGGACCCAGGGTTTCAGACCTGTGCCTGGTCTCCGAATTCCCTGGGCTCCATGAAGAATTCCTCAAGGGTCGTTTTTAACCTAATTCAGAGTTGCCTACTGGGAAATCAAGGCACCAGGTTCACTTTTGAGGGCAGATGTGGAGAAATAGTCTAGGAATGGTCTGGAACCCACCAAAGCATTGGTATGTAGGATTATGTATTGAACTTGAAGCAGTGTAAGAATTTTATAGCTTTTCTATTGTTACACGTAAAAACTTTGCAGAATTTTGTCAAAAATTTGGTTTATCAATCTAAATGAAAAATCTATCCATTTTAGCTTAGGTAACATAAATGTCTCTACAGATAAATTCTGTTCCTTCCTGTTTGTGTTCTCTTTTAGTGTGTTCATGTTTGTCTGGATCCCCTGATAAATAACTTTTTCTAGCTAAATTTCTGTTATCTATATGCGGCATGTGTGGGTTATTCTCTTCACAAAATGTATATATAAAATATGAAAATTGAGGCCACCTCCCCATTCCCACCCACAATGCTCCTAGACTACCTGCACCAACTGTGCAGCTGAAGCAGATTCTGGAAATTTCCAACGACATTCACATTGAATGCTACTGTCAGAGCTAATCAGATAAATTAACAATAGCAAAATGTGATATTATGCAAACCTAACAAACCTTATCCTATTTGGGTTTGCCCTTTAAGTAGCACATTTAAGATGCATACTTTTCTTCCTTTCTTTTTAACTTTCTATCCCTCTCCGCCTGTCCTCTCCTCCCTTTCTGATGTTGGCTAGATCAGGTATCAAAACAGCAGTCTAAAAGTATGCGTTATAGGAGAATTTTATGGCTTCCAGGGTCTGCGGCTTTCTCTGCCTTTCAGTAAAGAGGGACCTCTTTTGTGGCTCATCTCTTGATTTTAAGAATTGCCAGAATTGGTCCAACCTTAAGGTTTAACATGTAGAAGCTCTACTACTTTATATCCAGTGGCCTTCTAATGACATTTGATTACTACTGAGGTAAAAAAAAAAAAAAAAAGAAATTTATGGCAAATAGAGACACACAATGAGGATAAGGCATATTTGAGAATACAGAACTGTTCGGAGTTCTGGGTGCCTCCATCCCTGGCTCTTCTATAGCACTTTTCACTTGAGAGAGACCTGAGAGGCTGGAAGCCCATCTGCTGTCTTCCTTTCTATTCTGCCCCAGTAGAATAGGGAGCCTCAGTCTGGCATTTCCTTTCTCCCTGCTGCACAGACACAAGTTCAGAGGGAGAAGGAGAGAATGTCAAGGGGGAGTGGCAGAGAGGGGGAGCAGCGACAGAGCTTATTTGCATGAACTCCGCCTCCCAGTCAGCTGAGGGCCTTCAGCTGGAGGGGCTGAGGGGGCAGCTTTTTTGTGTGCCTGTGTCTGTGGGGGGCTTCTGGCCTTTTCAACGACCAACCAGCTTTTTCAGGCTCTTTCTCCTCTACCTTTTCTTTTTCTTTATTTTCCCCCCTTTTGCTTCTCTTCAAGCTTTCTAAAAGCAAATGTCATTAGTTCCATTTGTTCTCTGCAGAGCACAAGTTAGGGAATCAGTAAGGCTTTAAGTGAGACAGACACTTAGTCCTTCACTTTAGTCCTTCGCATGGATAAAACACATGCCCAGGAAGCTGCACACTTACACCTGTTTGTTCATTTCATACCACTTGTGAACACACACACACATGGGCAGAGAAAGAAAATAACCCACATGCTCCAAAATTATCCTTCCTTTCTTTATTATTTATGGAGGTATATGATCATTGGTGACTGTCAGAGATCATGGGAAGGAATCATTTTTGTGTATTGCAAAGCAGATCTCAGTTGATGTTTTGTTCTGTATGGAAACTTTGAGACATGTTTTCAGAAGAAAAAATAGCTTTGAAAAAGTTACATCTTAGCAAACCATTCAACCAGCAGCTGTTAAGTTGGTCTAATGTTTATACTGACCTGAGTACTTTCACTCCATGCATTATGTTAGCTGTTGCAAGAAGCCTTGAACCATCAAGATAGGGTTAGTCTTTACAAGTCACATTTTCTGTGAAGTGGCTATTGGGGACAATTGGCTGTCAGATAAATGCTTCTAAAGGAAGAATTACTGTTTAAATGAATGTGCCTTCACATGGCACCATAGAAGCCGAAGATCCTGCTAATTTAAGAATGGAACTCTCTAGTATTCTCTAAAGAAAACAAACAAAAAAAAAAGAGTCTTTCAGGTTTATTTTAAATACATCTCTCTTTTTCTGCATTTACTTAAAGGCGCCTTTATCATGAGGAAGCAATAATAAAATGAGGGGGAGTGAGTGCTGTTTCATTATACCTTTTATGGACTATTAATTTGTTACCATCTATTCACCTTTGTTGATGAAATTTTAATTTTGCCCTTGTTTGAGCATGTTGTAAGAATTGTATAAACTGCTGCTCCCTGCGCTGACAAAAAAGTCCTTTTAGAGTGAACAATTGGGAGCTCATTTTATTTCTGGAGCACATTTAAAATAACTTATTGAATGAGAGTTGTCAGACATGAAATCCTGTATTAATTAAATCTTTTTCTAGTCTTTTTGCTTCTCCAGCTAAACCAACCCTTTAGAAAAATACATGGCCACCTTAATTATAGAGGAGAAGACAAAAAGTATCCTTCACATTCCTCCGCCTGAATAAGAATAAAAACTCAATTCATCTATATAATAACCCCATTAGCTGCTTAACTCAACAGTGCACATGGGAAAATTTTCAAACAACAATGTGAAAACTGTTGATTGGGTAGATCATTTTCAAGGTTTTGTTCTTCTAATGTTCAAAATGATCATTTTAAGTTAATCTGATATGTCATAACTAGTAGCTCTAAAGCATTTATGACTTCGATAAAAGTTTTGTGTCCACATTAACTAATGCATCTTTGTTTTTTAATATCTAGCAACAGTACCATTCAAAAATAGATGATTTGATTGACAACTCTGTAAAAGAAATTATTTCACTGCTAGTTTCAAAGGTAATGTATTATTTGTTCACCTTTTTAAATCAAAGTTTAAAATTGTTTTCAACTGAGAATCTTTAGAAATATCTTTCTTATGTTTCTAAATACCTAACTGAGAAATAGTAGTTAAAAAACTAGGGGCAATAAAAGTTCAAATTATAAGAAAAATTACAAGCCAAATATGAACTCTCATTGTCAACAACTTTTGATATTTTGTTTATAATTAATTTTGGTTTTACTTGCCATTGTTATTCTTTTAAAAACAACTCCATCTTCCAGTAATGCTGTATTTCACATTCCTGTTAAACTGTGTTCTGTCTGGGGCTAATTCAAGTAGTTATCATTCCTTGAATATAGCCTGTTTGTTGTGGTATTCCTTGGGCTTCCACCTTTAGTTTTCTTTTTAACTCATTCCACAAATCTCTGCGACTGTCACACTTTTGGCCTTAACTATATGCTGAGGATTCCCAGTCTTGTCTTTGAGAGGAAGTGTGGAATCCTGGTTAAAAGCCCAGAGCAAGCGGAAGTTGCTGAAGGGTTAGAGAAGGCAGGGAGTAGGGTAGGGAATCAATCCTATTTGCATTGTAAGAAGATTTACTTGATCGCCTGCAGCAAACAGACTAGAGAACGGGCAGTGGCTATTCATTGGTCTCTGGTAGACTAATCCAAAGACATTTAAGATATGTAGTGGACAGAGATGCTATAGACTGAACGTCTGTGCTCCCCTCCCTCAATTCATATGTTGAAACCTAATAGTCTCCAATGTAATGGATGAGGAGGTGGAACTGGAGGTGATTAGGTCATGAGTTGGAGCTCCCATGCATGGATTAGTGTCCTAATAAACAACACCCCTCAGAGCTCCTTAGCCCTTTCTGTCACGTGAAAATCCAGCCAAAGACAGCACCAGAGAACCAGGAAGTGGGTCCTCACCAGGCACCAAATCTGCCAGCCTCTTCACTGTGGACTTCCCAGCCTCCAGACTGTGAGAAATAAATGTTTGTTGTTTATAAGCTACCCAGTCTCTCATATTCTGTTATAACAGCCTGAACAGACTAGGACAAGGGGTCGGTGGTGAGGAGAGAAAGGAAAACACTGAAAATTACTCCACAGTTCATGGCTTGAAACACAGGATGGATATCGATGCCATTACCTGATGCAGGGTGCCCTGGGGGAGGAGCACATTTTGAGGGAAAGACCATGACGTCAGTATTGGACATGGCGAGATGAGCTGCCTCTGAGACCTCTGGAGGAGAAGATGCCAAGTAGACATTCAGATATTTGGGTCTGGAGTTCGGAGGAGGTGTATGGGATCGAAATATCAATGTGATTCTAAGAGTTCCACCACTGGACATGGGTCTGTATCAGTGGCTGCTAATATCAGGCATATGCACTGTTGTTGTGTAACAGTTCCTGCTGTTCTCATACATTTCCTGTAACTGGAACCCCTGTGGAAGAAGTAAAGAAATTAAATAGAAAAAGTGAGAAACCCTTAAAGAGAGGGAACGAGGAAAACCCAAAGATATCTCTAGCCAGAAAAAGACTTAAATAATTTTTGCCAAGGAAAAAAATGATGGTAGCAACATTAAATTTTACCAAAGAAACAAAAAATGACAATTTTTTGCCACCTTCTATAAAAATTAATTAAATTGGACAACATGTGGGATAGTCAAGGAGCTGGACTCTTCCTATTTCTTCATGTTAACAGCTGAGTCTCCTTAAACAACTCAATTTCCTCATCAAAAAAGTAGGAGGAGATGAAAAAAGTGTATCTACAGCTGATTCTCAGTGCACAGCAAGTGTGCACAATTTCTGTGCAAAGGCCTCTGAGAACCTGCACCCTTTCTCCCCGGACTCTGCGGGCCTATAGCACACGATGCTGGAGCCGGAAGCCTGAGATCATCTCACATGGATATTTGTATAATGGTTATAAGACAGATCATTGCATGCTTTTGTTTATAAGATACATTTAATGTTTTCAATTATATCTTAGGTAGCACCCTAAAATGTAACACTGATCAAAACAAAGCTATTCTGATTGAAGAGAGGAAGGGGCCCAAAGCCCCACCTGTGTGGCCTTCTCTCTCAAGGCAGAGGCCTGATCACCAGAGTCCACCCCAGGGTGCAGTCCCCTTGTTTACAGATGAAGAAACAGGGTCAAGGCCATACAGTAGGTAGCCACCAAGCTAGGAGTTGACCCTCAGGGAACCTAAGCCTATAATCTTCCCACAGGACCACACAGAACTCAGCAAGACCAGAGAGGAAATGATGAGAGTTTCATTTCCAGTTTCCTCACGCCCCCTGTACATCTGGATTGTACTGACCAGCCTGTATGTCCCTCCTGTAATGTTCGTTGCATGCAGGCATACATGCTGTGGGACCAGCTCAGGCAGGTAGACAGGCAGGGCAGCAGTCAGGTAGATGAGAGTGGAGTTCACTGTGTGTTACAGGATGAGAACAGAATTCATTGTGGTAACGTGGGGATGCTGCACAGACACTGGGAGGGAGTGATCAAAAGAGCAAAGAATGAGAAAATGACTATTCCCAGGATGCACTCTGGCAATAGAGGCTCAATGAATTCTGGGTATGAATGAAAAGATCCCAGCAATGTATTCAGCTTCCTAACTCCTCAGTTATTGCAAAAAGGGATTTAAGAAAGAATATGCACTTTGTCACCAAGTACGTATTGATATAGGTATATAATTGTATAGGTATAACTATACATACACAGAGATATTCTTTCTGATAATCTAGAATATTTCCCCCTGAATTTCTTTAACGAAGGATATGGACAGAGGACAAGTTCAACCTGTCTAGGTGATGTAATCAAAAATCTTTCCAACTCAACCTGATGAGATTAAGTTGATTAAATTTACTTTTTTTGATCAAGTTCATGTACTCCGAAGACACCTATTCAACTCCCAAGTATGTGCTTAAAAAGAATAACACATTATTAGGAGCCATTAGGAAAGAGGAAATATGAAGTAAGTCACTTTTTGTGGGGAAGGGGGAAAAGGAACAATGGAGAAGTGTGGAGAATCCACCAACATCTGGACCCAGTGTGATATTTTGAAAGTTGCCTTAGGTACTTTCTAGAATAAGGTATGTCATGAATAAACCTGTGCCGTCAGATACTATCCATTCTTAATACAGATATGGATAATCTGAAAAGATCTTTTATGAGTTACTGGAACAAGTGTTCAAAGTGGAAGTGGATTCACAGTTGCAGAAAAGAGGGTGAGGAGAAGACGCTTGCATTGTATCACAACATTATTATTTCCATTCAGGGAAGGAAACCTGTTTTCTTCCAGCCCATGGTATTTTGGTTTCATGTGGACCTTTAACAATACTAGTTGTTACCAAACAAATGTAAAACATCTTCTAATAGATATCGCCAGCCCCACTAAAAGTAAAATACCCCACAGAAACACCCCTCCTCAACAATCCATCATATTTATGGATGAATCTCTTTCCTGTGGAAGATTTTATAACTTGCAGCATCGGTGACGCAGATGTCCCTTGTTTGCGGTGTGTGGAACCCACTCAGCTACAGCAGGAACCCTCCCCATCATTTCTCAGGCTTTGTTCCTACTTTCCGTACATGTAGGAAAATGAATCTTATACCCTGTTAAAATTCAACAGAAAATTTAAACCAGCGTGCCTTGTTGCAAACTTCATGTTTTATTCTACCAGTCATTTCAAAGCACTTTCATCTTCAATTTCTTTGACAGTACGCATGGTGAAGCAAAGTCGGTAATTACCCAGACAGTTTAGGTGTTAAATATTATTCAAATAAACCCAGTAAATGGCATCCACAATAAAGGGCAGGGAAACAAAGAGATGATAGTGTTTCATTCTAACCAGACACCCTCAGGAGAACGGGGCACGAGGCAGGCCCATAAGCACTTACATACTCCCTGAGCTGTGCGGAGAAGTTCACAGGAAGCAGTTAAAGACACAGCAACTAAACTCAGCACTGAACTGGATTTCTTTGGAATCTTGCTGTTTTGTGCAATTAAAATCTAGATGGAAAATATATTATTATTAGTCACTCTTGATGCTGTTAGTGGAGTTTAATTGTTACTTTTTTTTAAAATCCTCACCCAAGGACATGCTTATTGACCTTCAAGTGAGGAGAAGGGGGAAAGAGAGAGGGAGGGAAAAATAGATGTGAGAGAAAAACATTGATCCGTTACCTCTCACACTTGACAGTCCCAACCAGGGACTGAATTTGCAACCTAGGCATGTGCCCTGCCCAGGAATCGAACCAGCAGCCTAGCTGTGTGCTCTGACCAGGAATCGAACCCAGGACCTCTCAGTTTATGGGTTGAGGCTCCAACTGAGCCACACTGGCCAAGGCTGGAGTTTAGTTTTTAAGGTAGCTCTTCTGCCACATGTACCTCAACAAAAATCTTAAAGAATAGTCTTCCTGTAGGAACTTCATGATCCCAGGCTTGCAGCTGTTCACGGCCATGTGAGCCCTTAGAGTCCCAGCTGTATCATGCCTGCCCAGGGGCCGTTTGGGGAAGGGAGGAACCCAAGAGCAGGCTCTCCACTATTGTTCGCATGGAAGCGAAGAATGCTGCAACACACATGCAGCCGACCACAGCATACAACGCACGGCTGCTTCACGCTCCGAAGGGAAGACGAGCCAGCCAGGCTGCCACAGTGGCGAACTTCTGCCCTAAATTCACATGCCGCTGGGCTTCCCCCAGTGTCATTTATCCACTCTGTGTCTGCTACCTGTGGCTCAGCTCCTGTGTCACCTTGTAAATGAAGCTTGCTTGGTATCCTCCAGTGGAAGTCATTGTTTCCTTCCTCCAGTTTCAATTACATTGTTTGCCCATCTGCACCAGCCCTGACACTTTCTGCCTTGTGTCTTGAACAACTATATATACATCTGTTTCTCCCACTAGTTTGTATGTTCCTGGAGGGAAGGGGTCTGAGACTCATTTTTTTCCATATTAGGTGTTCAATAAAAATAATCATAACAAAGTGGCATTTTTTGAGCACTTATTATATGCTGGGCACATTACTTACATTACCTCATTTGATGCTTACAACTCTATAGTAAGATGGTAAAGAACCTGGGCTTTGGAGCCAGACCATGTGGGCTCAAAGCCTTGCTCCTCTACCTTCAGCCAAATGCCCTTGAAACAGGTGAGCATTCCAATGCGGATCTTGTGACTTACAGTCTCAACTCCTGTTCTGCCTTCATAGATATCATTTAATTGCATTGGACCTAGTCACTGACAACCAAACTCACTATTATTCCTTATCACTAAACAATCCTAAAACTGCCCCTATTAATTTGTGACTTAAACATAGTTAGGTTCTTTAACTTAAATAGTGGATAGTGACTTAGCTAATCACATCAATAGAATTAATTCTTCCCATCTCTTTAGTAGTTTGCCATTGGCACTGTCCTTTCACATAAATCATCTCCACCGACCTTCACATGATTCTTGGAACAGGCAGGACAAGAATCATGGACTGTCATTTTTTCCCTTTTACTGATAAATACACTAAAGTTAAATGTCTACACTGTTGTCTCATAGCCAGAGAGTGGCAGAGCTTCAAGTTGCTTTCAGATCATCTAAATCTACCCACAGGGTTCTTGCCTCTCCCTCGCCTTGTCCCTCAGCATCACTTACATGTGTAAACATATACTCACTTGAAAGCACCAAGAACCAGGTGCTGTGCCAGAGCCTTCAATGGTCCGGACTGTCTGGTAACCATAGCAATTGTCGTACTCCTCGTGGCAATTGAGATCACCCAGCACACACTGGCTCTTAAGACTTGAGTTACAGGAGATGAGGCGTTTTCCACAGAGGGCCATTAAGTTTGGAATTCCCTTCCCCTAGTCTGACATAGCCCTCGAGGCTTGGTCCTCTGGGTCTTTGCAAAGCACATCAAGTTGAGTTAGCCAGCTGTGATTGGTAAGAAATTCGAATGGCCTGGAAGAAGATGCTAAATTGACTTTTAGTTGTGAGCAATTTGTAAGTTTATGTTTTTTGCTGTTTGTATCCCTTAGGATAACTAACCAGTCATACATAATTCTCATTCTTTAAAAATTAAAATTTAGTCAGCAGTCTGCCTGATTTTGTTTCTGTGTTCTTACATCATGTCTCAAATGATGTGATGGAGAAACCTATAGGGAAGTTTTTGTTTCTTTTGCATAAACTGTTTCGCAGTAATTGACCAGCCACAGAGAACAGATGATCTGCTGTGCGCTCTCAGTGAGCTTGCCAGTCCCCAGAGACCAATAAGCCGTGTCCCTAGAACTATTACCACTTTGTTGAAGAAGCTGCTATGTGAACAAGAACCAGCCTTCGTTAATTTCCCTTTTCGTATTTAAAAAACCTTGTCAGTATTTTCCCTTTGGGAGTGTATAATTTGTCAATAGTGCATATTATTTTAGGTCTAAAGAGAAAGGATGTAGGGCAGTAGTCCTTACTAGTATCTCTTATTTATCTTCATGTTAGATCTTAACATTTCTACTCAATGAAGTAAAATTCGCCACATTTTAATTGTCACAGTGTATGTGTCTTAACTTTTGTCCCATGGAAATATAAAATTTAAAAAATGTAGAGCACTTTTGAAACTAATTTTTATTCCATGTGCCCCAGCCCCAGCACACACGCACGCTCGAACACACACACACACACACACACACAATGTAACTGGTGGAGAAACCGATTGGCGAGGTGGTTGCCCTGAGCTCACGCAGTACAGTCAGTGACAGGACCAGGACATCCATTCACAGTCCAGAGCTCTTCCTGTTGTACCCTGCAGTGCATGTACCTGTGTTAGCTCCTGACTTTGTATGCTTTTGAAAGCAGGGAATGACCCTTATCTATCCCATTGGAACTGCTTGGTAGATGCTTATTAACTAATATCGGACTTTATTTTAGCATTACAAGAGCCCAGATGTTACATGGCATTATCTGTTCTTTTTTAAGTATTCGACACCTTCTGTAGATAGAAAATGTTAGGGAATGGCCAAGTGATATACGATAGAAGGAATCTGATTAAGCTTCACCATCATTACTTCTAATTATCTGGTTTTTATTAAGGAATAAATAACTTAAAATATTAATGTTAGTTTTAAGGGTATAACATAATTATTTGATATTTGTATATATTGTGAAATGACAATAAGTCTAGTTAACATTTATCCTCAAACATGTTGACAATTTTTTATTGTGATGAGAACTAACAGGCATTTGCATTGAACTTAGAAACTGCTTTAAAGAGATAGTCTCAGACTTGACTGGGGGTGGTGAACACGCACAACACAGTGTACAAACGATGTGCTGTAGAAGTGTGCACCTGAAATCTCTATAATTCTGTTACCAGTGTCACCACAAAAAATTCAATTAAAAACAATAAAATAATGGAAAGAAGAAAACAGCTGGGTGATAAATGTTTAAGAAAATATGTTGGTTTTGTCCATGAATGTTATGCATATAACTATTGATATTTTATGGTAACTATGTGCTCTGCACGATACTTTCAAAAACAACAAATTATTTATTTTTAAAGCAAAAAAAAGGTATAGGCTCAGGAATTTAAAGCCATTTGCTGATGGTTTAAGTTATTTCACATATGGTGACCAGACTCCTATTACATATTATTCTCCTGGATTTAAAAATGTCTGCGTCATGACCAGAAATTGGAAGGGACCTCAGAGTTCATCTTCAGAATGGAAGGGTGAACATCACCAGTCGGCCCCTCAGCTGTCAGTCTGTGCATGGTGGGCTCGGTGCCCTGGCACAGGTTGGCTCGGGAATCATTTGCCCTCTTACTAGTTTGTGTGCACAGTCACTTTCTCATACTGACCATGAACCGCTTACAGTTTGTTGCAGTGTTGGAAGGGGTGTTGTCTAAGCTGTCAAGATATGACGAAGGCACTTTCTTTTCATCCATTCTGTCATTCACTGTAAGTATTCAAATGAGTTTTCTCCGGCTGCCTTTCGACTGTTGTCATAGTATTTATTGACAGTTAAAAAATAATTCTTATAATTATCTCTTTTCCACTTAAGGTGAAAGCAGCTGCAAAATATGTTGATGTTCCAGTAAGTATTTTTGTTTGATTTTTTAAAACTATATATAATTTTTTAATGATTATGGGTCACTACAGGCTTATTGCAAATCTTCAAACCAGCGCCATTCCTCCATGGAACAGTTTATTTTTCTTAAGGGGTAACCATCATAGCAAGGCTGGGCAGGGTTTTTCAGTGTACTTTCCTGTACAATTAGTTCTGTACAGTTTGGGAGCTCTTATGGAGGTCAGTTCGTCATGAGAACATGTCAGCCCAGCTGCAGAGGGTATTCAGAGCCCACAGGGATGGGGCAGAAAAACGCCCCAGGCTATTCAAGGAAAAAAAACGCATGTTCTCCCATCCCCTTATCTAAACGCCATAATGGGTTTCTTATAGAGGAGAAAGTACCAATAAAGATGAAGCAGTTAAATCAAAGGACTAATTTTCTAAATACAAAAGTATTATAAATCAGCATCCACTTTGTTTAATTAACATTTGGTTTTTCAAAGAATTGTTGGGAAATAATTATAACCTACAAATTTTGTCGAAAGATTAAAATGCCGTGAGAGGACATTATGGAACTTACATAGCTGCAATGAAAGAATTCACGTGACGGATGGAGTCAAAACGTTAGGGCAGCATTTTTAAGTTGATAATCATAATACAATCAGTTTCTGCCTTACGTCTTATTATCACATGTATGATCAAGGTCTAAAATGCTATGTGTAATCATATATCTTGGTACTTGTATCTATTTTCAAAGAATTAGAGCACAAATGAAAAAAAAACTTAAAATTTAAGTTAGGTGGAATGTAAGTGATCTCATCTTCAATGAAGAAATGTGAGCGCGTCGCTCCTCTGCGTCGTCACCGTGAGTGGCGGTGGTGTGAGTGCGGGCCGGCTTTCTGTGTCAGTTGCAGACAGCTGTTATTTTTTAAACATGTAACTGCATTTGTAGGGTGACAAGTCTGTAGTCCCCAGATTTATTGCTGCTGGAGTTATTATAAATGAATAGGCCATCCGTTTTCTTGCCTTTGCATGGAGTTTCTTTGAAACAGGGCTTTTTTATTTTATGAAGGATTCCCAAAGAAGTCTTGGAGTACCCCTGCTCTTGTACCAAAAATCAGAAAATTACTACTGGGAAAATAAGCAGAAATAGTCACATGTGTAGGTTCCGGCACAGCAGCAGTGCAAAAGAGAAAAGGGGAGAATTAAGGAGAACAGTTGGTATTTATTATCCTTAAAAAAAGAGAAGTAATCACGAGAACACATGAACTTCATTGGAATTCCTCGCGCACTTTATAATATAGTTTGGGCTTTATTTTGAATTACAAATGGGATGGCACAGCATAATTAGTCCCGTTCTTAGGGCTTTTGAAGTTCTTAGCCTGACACTGTACTACATCTGTTAGACCCCGCGGAACTTCAGAAATGAAAGGTACAGAAAGTGGTTCCCTCCCCTTCTCAGTGCAGAGCCTCCTCCCCTAATGTCCCTCGCAAACATTTGAGCGATTGCAGCTTCATCATAGGGCAGCCTGCTCTTACATATAATGGGCTGAAATTCTGTAGCTCTATGACTTCAGCCTTGGTTCTAATCCCTCTCCCGAATGATAATTATTTGATGATAATTATCATGTCTCCTCTGCCCAAGAGATATGGTAGCTATTCAAAGGGATATGTTGCCCAAGGAATTCTTATTTTATACATTAAACATTCTGAACTTCTTCACTGAACTAACTAGTTAAGTATTTGCCGAGCACGTACTAAAGGCTAGGCCCTGTGCGTAAGGGATGAAAATACTCATCTGCTGCTCACAAGCTTTTCAGTGTCCAGGGATGAAAGAGATAGAGAAATAGACATATCATGGAAACAGCTATAGCAATTGTACCCTTTATCTTGGCATTCACTCTCTAGGTGAATTCCAGCGTACCAGTGTCACTATTAAATCAAATTGGCCAGCCCGCCACCCTCAGCGGTGCTTACTAAACCATAGGTGTGGTCGGACAATGGCAAGTTACTAGGAAAGGAGTTTCTCCCCCAAATCTGGGCATTACACCTGTATTGCTGACACCACTGAATATTAACTTCAAAAGCTATGAAGTGCTGTTGACTCTTAACAACACTGACTCTGATTTTTATGCTAAAACTCCAGAAAATGAGCCTCTTTAGAGCAGTGTTTTAAGGAGAACCTTATAACAAACAGAACACTGGCTCACCTTTCACAGAAATCCATGCAAAACCGATCAAAAGCCTGCAATATGTAGGCTATAAAATTTCTAAAAAAAAAAAAAAAAAAAACCCTAAGAGAAATATATGTGGCCTTGAATTTGGTGATGATTTTTGTAGATACAATACCAAAAATATCCATGAAAGAAAAAAGTCATAAGTTAGACTTAATAGACTGCTCTGCACTATTAAGAGAACAAAAAGGCCAGCCACAGACACATATTCAATAAAGGACTTGTATCTAAAATGTACTGTACTCAACAATAAGAAAGCAAGCAATCAATTAAAAATAGAGCAAAAGATCAGAATAAACACTACAACAAAGAAGTATGAGTAACATAATCATATGAAAAGATACTGAATATCATGTGTCGTTAGGGAAATACGAATTTAAACTGAGATACCCACCCTGACCAGTCGTCCTGTGTACTGAAGGTTGTGGGTTCAATTCCTGTTCAGGGCATATACCCAGATTGCAGGTTCTATCCTCAGTCAGGGCACATACAAGAAGGCAAGTAAATAGTTGATGTCTGTCTGTCTGTCTCTCTCCCTCTCCCTCCCCACCCCTCCCTCTCTCTATAAAAGCAATGATAAATGTCCTCAGGTGAGCATTAAATAAATAGATGAGATACCACTACTCACCTATTAGTATGGTTAAAATTTTTAAAAACTGACAACAGTAAAATGTTGACAAGTAAGATGCAGAACAACACAGACTCTCGTTTATTGCTAACAGAAATGCAAAATGATACAGGCACCATGGCAGATGGGTAGTTCCTTACAGAGCTAACAGCCTTACTGTGCAATTCACCCCTTGCACTCTTAGGTATTTCTCTAACTGATTTTAAAGCACGTCCACACTAAAACTTGCACACAAATTGTTCATAAGAATTTCATTAATAATCACCCAAAATAGAAGCAACCAAAATTTTCTTCAGTATGTGAATGGATAAATAAGAAATGGTACATTCATACAGTTGGAATACCAATTCAGCAGAGAAAAGAAAAATTAGCAGCCATGCCACGCAAAGATATGGATGGCTCTTAAAGGCATATTGCTAAGTGAAGGAAGCCAGAGGAGGCTGCATACTTATGATTCCATTTATATCACATTCTAGTAAAGGTTAAACTATAAAGATTACAAACAGAGTAGTGGTTGCCATAACTTCAAGGTCAGCGAGGGTGGACTAGGTGAAGCCCAGGGAACTTTCTGGAGCAGTGGAACTATTCCATGTGATACTGTAATGCAAGAGACATGACATTATACATTTGTCAAAACTTACCTTTTCAGCATAAAGATTAGCTGCACAATTTAAAAAATCAGGGAGATTCTAAGATGTTTGCAGAGTAGGTGAAAGCTGCACTCATCTGCTCCTAGCACCAAACCGGATTTAGAGCTAAATTTCAGAGCAATCACCCTGAATAACCAAGTGAAGGCTAGCTGAACTGAAATATTATAACCAAGAATTTACAGAAGAAGCCACATAGAGACCAGTGAGAAGGATGGAGACATAGAAAGATTTGGACCCGACAGCTGTGTGCAGTAGCAAAAGAACCAGAGGAATATCTTGGCTGCAAAGCTCCATCACACCGGGAGTATGGAGTCAACACCATGCAGGAATAACCAACCCACAGCAACAGAGATGGGAAGAGGAGCTCTCATAGCATCTGGAGGTGAAAATCAGCGGGGATTCAGTCTGCCTGGGAGAGAAGTGTCTGCTGGAGACCCAGACACCACCTTCCCAGGGTCAAGCACCCCTGTTGTTACAGCACCAGCCTGGGCAGTGCACTGTCCAGTCCTCTGACTGTTGGCAACATCATTGTGCTGTTCTCAGGTGCCAGCTGCACCCACTAGGGACCTTCGGGGAGATCTTTTTCTGGAAAAGTTCTTAGTGGAGACTCAGATAGCGATTGAACTATGTGCATTTGGAAAGGGGACCATTCTTCCCCACCTTGAGTGCAGAACTGGCACCTCCCCGCAACCTGTCAAAACACTCGGCATGCCCTTCCACTCCCAGTGGCTCCGCCCTGCTGAGGTCTGTGCTGCAGGAGCATCAGAGCATCTCGCAGAGCTGGGACTTTTGGAGCTCATCTTCCAGGGAGGCTTTTGTCTAGGACTCAGATGTGGAGGATCTGGGTTGTGTGGCCACTCTTAGCTCCCCTGCAAGCCCAGCCTATGATATTACCTCAATGAGAGACTCGTCTGATCTGCCTTTATAGCAGCTGGGGGAGCTACGAGTGGCCACACTCCTCCCTTGCCCTGCTGATCCAAGTCCCATGGGGGGCTGAGGGAACAGGATCTGAGGGCTGGGACCTTCATTGCATGTCAGAGGCTTTTGCCCAGGAAAGGGAAATAGTGCCTCACCCCCTCCTACAGGCTTGCTGATACCACCCCCAATGAAAAACTTTTTGGATCTGCCCTCCCAAGTCCCAGTAGCCCTGACCCTGCTGAGCTCAGCTCCATGGGGGGAAGGTAGTGCTGCTCACAGCTGGGACATTCAGAGTGTGTTTCCCTCAGAGGCTGTTCTCTGGGAACAGGACTAAGTGCTTGGTCTCTTCCTGCAGGCTCGGCTAGCACCTTCAATAAGAGACCCTTTTGATCTGTTCTTCTGAGTCCTGGTGCCTCTGCCCTGTTGAGCTTGCTCCTGCAGAGGAGATGGCTCGTGGCACCCAACCTGATTCTGCAGTGCATTGCTCCTGGGGGACCTAGAGTTGGAGACTCTGGCAGAGGCTCAGTAGCGTAGCACTGGAGTAGGGGCCACTTTCCTCTCATTGAGTGCTGGACCACATGGCCCCCAAGTGGTCCCACTTGGGGACCACCACTAGCCCCATTCTCCTGACTCTGATTGCCCCACCTCCTGAGCTCATGACCTCAGGACGGTCTGTGGTTGGCCTGGGCTTACTCTACAGTCTTTCTTCTGAAGGCTCTGGAGGAAGACCAGGCAAGTCCAGAGGGAGGCAGAGTAGCTCACAGATGCAGATGGACCTTTGGGAGCCTCAGACCACTTATAGTTCTGCCCCCAGCCCTAAGCTGGAGGAAGCTCAGCCTTATACAGATTGGCCTCTGCCATACACACCCAGGCCCAGTAAACACAACCACAAATAGTGAATAGTGTTGGTACCCAACTGATTACACATGATGTCTCAACCTGTATCTGAACCCGGCCCAAATGGACCCAGAACCAACATAACAAGTGGTGGGCTTCAGACCACACCAGAGCTTGACCCAATTAGCCACACGAGTGAAACACCAGAAAGGAATGTTCAGCAGACACCAGACCCTTCTGGAAATAACTCCATATTTGGGAGAAAGACCCTGCACAGCAACTCATACACAGTGATTGAGGTTTATTCTCATAGTCAGCCAGCCTGAAGGGTTAACTCCACCCACAAAAGGGCCAAAAGCATTCAAGAATCAACTACAACAGGAGGATGCACATAACCCACAAGAAACCGTCCTTAGAGCACCAAGCTCAGATGATCTGGAAGATGTGCCACTGAGGCCAACAAACACCTACATCATGAAGCCATCAAACCAAGTTTGGGAATCATAGCAGACCTACTGAAGCAGAAACAAAATGGGGAGACAAATAAATATGTCCCAAGTGAAAGAATAAGAGAAATCTGCAGAAAAAGAATTAAATGAAATAGAAGGAACCGAAATACCAGATGCAGAGTTTAAGACAATAGTTATAGCCCTGGCCAGTGTTGCTCAGTTGGAATGTCATCCTATACACCAAAAGGTTGGGTGTTCAGTTCCTGGTCATGGCACATACTTAGGTACAGATTCAATCTTCTGTTGAGGTGCATCTGAAAGGCAACTAATTAGTGTTTCTCTCTCACATGGATGTTTCTCTCTCTCTAATATCAATAAACATTTTTTAAATGGTATAAGGATGCTCAAGGACCTCAGGGGAAGAATGTATGATCTCAGTGAGAGCTTAAACAAAGAGATAGTAAGCACTAAAAAGGACACAGAAATCACAAAAAAGAGCCAGTCAGAAATGAAGATTACAATATCCAAAATGAAGAATACACTAAAAGGAATCAAACAGCAGATAAGATTAAGTAGAAGAAAGAATCAGTGATTTAGAGGACAAGATAATAGTATGCACCCAAGCAGAGCATCAAAACCAAAAGAGAATTTTTACAAATGAGGAAAGTCTAAGGGACCTCTGGAACAACATCAAGAATAACATATGCATCATAGCGGTGCCAGAAGGAGTGAGAGAGAGCAAGGCATAGAGAACCTGTTTAAGAGTTCTGGTCAAGATGGAGTCGTGGGTAAAAATCCTTTGCTTCCTCGCGCAACCAAAAAAAGGATAACAACCAATCTAAAATCAATAATCAACCAGAAGCACCAGCAAATCAAACTGCATCGTACTCTGACAACCAAGGAATTAAAAAAATCAACCAGAACAACCTGACTGGTAAGAACCTGCAGTGAGGCCATGCGGGCAAGGCCAGCTCAGAAAAACCCATGATGAGGCTGCAGACCATGCAGGCAGGGCAGGATGAAGGTGAAACTGAGACTCAGAGGTCACTGTGGACTACGGTGGGGGTTGCTGTGGTGGAAGAAACTCCCAGTCTTCCATGAGAGTTTGTTGAAAAGTGCGCTAGGGAAGAGCAGGTGAGCTGCTTCCCTCTCTGGCCCCTCCCCCACACAGCAACACAGCAATGAGGGTTCCCCTGCCCTGGTGAATACCTAAGGCCATGCTCCCTTACAACTTATCAGGTGTGCCGAGACAAAGAAATATGGCCCAAATGAAAGAACAGAACAAAACTTCAGAAAGAGAACTAAGCAATGAGTAAATAGCCAACCTGTCTGATGGAGAATTTAAAGTCCTAGTAATCAAAATGCTTACAGCTTGATCGAAAAATGAAAGAACAAATGAAAGATACCCAAAATGAAATAAAGCAAAATATTCAGGGAACCAACAGTGACAGGAAGGAAACCAGGACTCAAAACAACAATTTGGAACAAAAGGAAAAAATAAACATCCAACTGGAACAGAATGAAGAAACAAGAATTCAAAAAAAGTGAAGAGAGACTTACAAACCTCTAGGACAACCGGAAACGTTCCAATATCCAAATTATAGGGGTGCCAGAAGGAGAAAAACAATAGCAAGACATTGAAAACTTATTTGAACAAATAATGAAGGAAAACTTCCCCAATCTGGCAAAGGAAATAGACTCCCAGGAAGTACAAGAAGCTCAGAGAGTCCCAAAGAAGTTGGACCCAAAGAGGAATACACCAAGGTACATCATCATTAAGTTACCCAAGATTAAAGATAAGGAGAGAATCTTAAAAAGGTAAGAGAAAAGGAGACAGATACCTACAAAAGAGTGCCCCTAAGGCTATCAGCTGATTTCTCAAAAGAAACCTTGCAGGCAAGAAGGGACTGGAAGGAAATATTCCAAGTTGTGAAAGGCAAGGACCTACATCCAAGATTGCTCTATCCAGCAAAGCTATCATTTAGAATGGAAGGGCAGATAAAGTGCTTCCCAGATAAGATCAAGTTAAAGGAGTTCATCATCACCAAGCCATTATTATATGAAATGTTAAAGCTAAGCAAATAACTAGAACAGGAACAGAATCAGAGAAATGGACATCACATGGAGGTATTTCAGTGGGGAGGGGGAAGAGAGGAATGGGGGGAGTACAGGGAAGAAGCAGCATAATTAGTAAACATAAAATAGATGGGGAGAGATAAAAATGGTACAGGAAACAGAGGACTCAAAGAATTTATATGTACAACCCATGGACATGAACTGGGTAGGGACATGCTAGAGGGTTGGGGGGAGCAGGACAGGGGGGGATAAAGGGGAAAAATTGGGAAAACTGTAATAGCATAATCAATAAAAATACTGACAAAAAATAAATAGGAATAGTCTGGCAAAAAAAATAAAATAGAGAGAGAGAGACCTGTTTGAGGATGTAATGACTGACAACTTCCCTAACCTGCTGAAGGAAAAGTTTAGGCAGCACAGAAAGTCTCAAGCAAGATGAACCCAAAGAGACCCACACCAAGACATATCATATTGGAAATGGCAAAGATTAATGACAAAAAGAGAATCTAAAAAGCAGCAAGAGAGAGACAGTTACCTCAAGGGAGTTCCCATAAGCTGTCAGTGGAGTTCTCAATAGAAACATTTCACATCAGATGGGACTGGCATGAAATATTCAAAGTGATGAAAAGCAAGGACCTGAAATTGAGACTATTCTACCCAGAAAGGCCATCATTTAAAATTAAGGGCAAAAATACAAAAAAAAAATTGAAAACAAAATAAAGAGCTTCCAAGACAAAATAAATAAATAAGCAAAGCTAAAGAAGCTTATTACCACCCAATCAGATTTTCAAGAAATGTTAAATGTCCTTCTTTAAGAAGAATAAAAATGAAATAGAGAGGGAGAGGAACATAGGTATAAATAATAAAATGGCAATAAGTAAGTACCTGTCAATAAGAACTTTAATGTAAACAGATTGAATGCTCCAATCTAAAGGCATAGGGTAGCTGAATAGGTAAGAAACCATAACCCGTATGTATGCTGTTTGCAATAGACCCACCTCCAAACAAAAGGCACACAGAGACTGATTGTGAAGGAATGGAAAAAATATTCCATGCAAATTGAAACAGAAAAAAAGCTGGGGCAGCGATACTTATATCTGACCAAATATACTTCAAAACAAAGGCTGTAACAAGAGACAACAAAGGTCACTACATAATGCTAAAGGAATCAATCCAACAAGAAGATATAACCCTTGTAAACATCTATGCACCAAACATGGGAGAACCAAAATTATGTATAAAGAAAATCTTGGTGGACATTAAGGGAGAGATTGACAGCAAGACAGTCATAGTAGGGAATTTAACACCCCACTGACATCAATGGATAGAGTATCCAGAGAAAAAATCAACAAGGCAACAATGACCATAAACAACACACTAGATGGATGTATTTAATTGATATTTACAGGACATTGTATCCCAAAGCAGCAGGAAAATACATTCCTCTCTAGTGCACATAGAACATTCTCAAAGATAGACCCCATGTAAGGACACACAATTAGTCTTAACAAATTCAAGAAGATTGAAATTGTCTCTAGCATCTACTCTGTTCACAGTGATATGAAACTGGAAATCAGTCACAAGAAAAAACTGAAAAACACGAAGAAATGGAGGCTAAATAAGACGTTATTAAATAATAAATGGGTTAACAATGAGATCAAGGAAGAAATTCAAAGTTACCTGGAGACAAATGAAAATGAACACACAACAACCAAATATCAATGGGACACAGTGAAAGCATCCTGAGGGGGAGGTTCATAGCATCGCAGGCCCACCTCAAGAAGCAAGAAAAATCTCAAACAATCTAACTTTACACTTAAAGGAACTTAAAAAAGAACAACAAACAAAGCCCAGAGTAAGTAGAAGGAAGGAAATAATAAAGATTAGAGTGGAAAAAAATGACATAGAAACTAAAAAAAAAAAAAAAAAAACCCACAAAAGATCAATGAAACCACCCTGACCGCTGTGGCTCAGTTGGTTGGGCATCAATCATCCTGAAAGTGAAAGGTCACTGCTTTGATTCACTGAGGGCACATGCCCAGCAGTGGATTTGGTTCCTGATTAGGGTGCGGTTGGGGTGCGTACAAGAGGCAAATGGTTGATGTTCCTCCCTCACATCAGTGTTTCTCTCCCTCTCTTTCTCCCTCCCTTCCCCTCTCTCTACAAATAAATAAATAAAATCTTTTAAAAAAATCAATGAAACCAAGAGCTGATTCTCTGAAAAAAAAAATAAACAAGATTGATGAATCTTTAATCAGACTCATCACACAAAAAAAGAGGACCCAAAGAAATAAAAACAGGAATGAAAGAGGAGAAATAACAACTGACACCCCAGAAATACAAAATATTGTAAGAAAATACTGTGAACAACTATATGCCAAGAAATTGAACAAATTGGCTGCAATGGACAAATTCCTAGAGACATACAATCTTCTAAAACTGAGTCAGGAAGAATCAGAAAACTCGAATAGACCAATTACAACTAATGCAATTGAAGCAGTAGTCAAAGAAATGTGCAGCCAACAAAAGTCCTGGACCACATGGCTTCACAGGTAAATTTTTACCAAACATTCAAAGAACTAATACCTATCCTTAAAATATTCCAAAAAATTCTAGAGGTGAAAAGACTTCCAAGTTCTTTTAACAAGACCAGCTTTATCCTAATTCCAAAACCAGACAAAGACACTACAAAGAAAGAAAATTATAGGCCAATATCCCTGATGAATATAGATGCTAAAATCCTCAACAAAATGTTAACTAAGTCAAGTCCAGCAATACATTAAAAGACCATGATCAAATGGGATTTATTCCAAGGGTGCAAGGTTGGTACAATATTCACAAATCCATAAGTATGATACATCACCTAAACAAATTAAGGATAAGAAACCACATGATCATGTCAATAGATGTAGAAAAGCATTTGATAAAATCCAGCACCCAGTTATGATAAAACCCTGAGCAAAGTGGGAACAGAAGAATTATAACTCAACATGATAAAGTCTATGTATGTAAAACCCACAGCCAATAGCATACTCATTGGGAAAAAACTAAAAGTGTTCCCCTTAAGGGCAGGAACAAGACAGGGATGTCCACTTTCACCAATTTTATTCAACATAGTACTGGAAGTTCTAGCTACAGCAGTCAGACAAAAAGAAGAAATAAAAGGCATACAAATTGGAAAGGAGGAAGTAAAACTGTTATTATTCACAAATGGTGTATATTATATATAGAAAACTCCAAAGACTCCACAAAAAAACCTTCTAGATCTTGCCCTGGATGGTGTCGCTCAGTGGATTGAGCACCAGACTGAGGAGCAAAGGGTCACCAGTTCAATTCCATCAGGGAGCCTGCCTGGGTTGTGAGCCAGGGCCCAGTGGGGGGCCATATGAGAGGCAACCTCACGTTTTTTCTCTGCTCTTTCTCCCTCCATTCCCTTCTCTCTAAAAATAAATAAAAATCTTTTTAAAAAACTGCACATATTTAATATATATAATTTTATGAGTTTGGACATGTGATATACCCAGTGTTTATCTATGAAATAAAGATATAATTATACCTCTTCTAGGCTTATTGTAAATATGTTAAGCACTTTTCAGCATTCCTGGAATGAAATTTGTGCTCGTTAAGTGTAAGTTATTATCACACAGTGTTATTATCAATTATAATAAAATCTAGTGTCCAGATTCTAAAAATTTATTATTTTACTCAATCAAGAGGATAGAACTAGGAACAGTGACTAAAATCTACTGGGAAGCAGAACTGAAATTAGCATGAGGAAAAAACTTAAAAAATAAATTGTGTACAAAGACAATATATTGTAGTAGAAGCTATACTACTATTTACTAGAGATGGTACTGAAGATTTCTGCATCATGCAGGAATATGGCCAGATGACATTTAAGGTCCTTTCCAACTCTAATTAAGGAATTTTGTTCCATAGGTCATATTAATTATGGGACATTTGGGGGGGTGTATGTATGTACAAAATGCCTATTGAAAATTGTTAATATTACCACACACATTGCATATGATCTCTGTGCTAGACAGTGAGGTGACACAGCTAAAGAAACCTGAAGGACTTGGTAAGGATTACTGTGACTGAGAAAAGACCAAGGACAATGAGTGAGGAAGGAAAGGAGAAACTCCCATTCATTAGCTTTACAGTGCTAGTGCCTGATCCTGGTTGTCTGTCCTGAAATGGAAATAACTTCTCTTTCTTGTTTTCATTAATAATTCTTTAAGTGTTCTGTCTTCCTTATGACACTTGCCAAAGATTTCTAATCTCTCACCTCCCCAAGATGTGGCTTGAATTCAACTCTGTCCTGAACTGATTTGTTGTGGAGTCCAGGGTCTCAGTTCAAGTCCCACCTGCCCCATGGGCTTCCATTTTCCCACCTGACCAATGAGGATAGATGTGTAATCCCTGTGCTGAAAGCACTTGTAAATGTAAAGCACTATTGTAATAAATGGAGTTGATATTTCTCCTACCTGGAACAGTGCTTCCAGCTCCCATGCATTTCTCTGCAGCTTCTTCTGCTTTAGACATGAATATTTTCCAAAAGAAAAATGTTCCTTTCCTAAGTGTGAAAAATAGTAGATTGTTTTTAAATTCATTTTCCTTTTATTTTAGATTAAGCAGCTTGCTAAGCATATTAATGTTGACTTTTAAAGGTACAGTTAGTTCATTACAAGGATGTTCGCCCCTTCGCTTTTTTGCTTCTGTTATTGTTTATGACTTAGATAAGGCTACTAGAATACTCAGTGTCTTACGTCAGAATGAGAGCCAGGCAGAGCATGGGGCACAGAGCACCTGCCCGCTGGGAGATACTCACCTGGAGAGGGAGTGACGCACACCAGGACGAGACTACGAGTCTCACCATTATAGCAGTGGGGGAGGTTGTGTATCATGCTTCCTAGAAGAGCAGATTGTTTCTCTCATCTTTATTCCTTGTTTTTTTGCATGTTTGGTTTGTCTCTCTCACATAAGGTAAATCCATAGACTACCCCTGGACCCTAACATTCTAGCATCATCAGGTCTCCTCGAAGCCACAATCTGAAAGGTTCCAAGTTGGGACAGAGTAAATCAGTTCCAGGCAATATAAATTTTAGAAGTCAAATGAGATAATACCCGCAGCATTTCAATTTCATTTCAAATCCTCACTGTAGTTTTTGTAGTTGACATCGTGACAACTATAGATAGATGAGAGAAAGATTAGTGACCATTATTATAAACTGGTAGATTTGATACCTTCATCATCATTGCAACCATTATTCATGAGAATCATAGTATAAAGCTAGTATGTGATACACGTGTTAGCAAATTCCTTGTCTGGTACTCCTGTATCATCAGCTATTTCTCTAAACTCTTAGGTGTTAGTGATCCTGATTATTGACTAGAAATAGCAAGGAGATACTGCATGCTCAAGTCTCAAATAGTCAAGGCAGAGTAAGATTAAAATTGAACCCCTAAACTTCAGTTGAAAATCAATCTGCCTCTTTTCCTCATGTGTTGGAGGCTAATATCTTAAGCTATCATTCAGTATTCCTTTTAATAGTTAAAATAACCTCCTGTTTGGGAGGCTTTCCCCAAGTAATACAACAAAAATGTTTAAACATCCTAATGGTTAGCTCTACAAATGCATAAACTGTGTCACTGTTTAGAAGAAATTGTGTGAAATAGTCATGTGACTATTAAGTATGAATTCGGTACAACTACCTAAGCCATAGGAGCATTAATTACAGCGGACTCTGATATCAGATACGCTCATAGATAGCACGGTGGGAGGGGCCTGCTTTTAACTGACTACACTCACAGGGAGCAGATGGAAGAGCCTTTTCCAGAGCAAGGACTCTGGGGCAATTCTCCCTTGAAAACACGAGACTGAATGAAATGGACACATTCAAAACACACGTTGTGTCCTCCAAGTCTGAAACATGTTTTCAGAAGGATCTGGGTACCAGTGTCTTTAATTCAGAATTTTCTTCCCAATTTGTAGACAAAATAGATAATAGTGTTAATTAAAGGAATTTTGAATGCTGCTAAATTTAACACAGAGAAAGGTGACTCTGTGGCTGCTTCACTGCTTGAAATAATAATTTGGAAGTTTTCTAGAGAACAATGAGAAATTTTGCATCCACTGTTTTTTTTAAAAATAGGTAAACTACTATTAAATCATATTGAAAGCTTTGTATCCTTGTAAATTTCCTATTATTTACATTTTGTCCCTTCTCTCATCTTTCTTTTTGTGAATCATTTCTCTTCCTGGGCTTATATAATATTTAAGTTGGCATGAATCTGGTTAAAACCTTCAGTTCTATGTATTTCCTTCTGCTTTTCTGTGTGAATATAATTTTTTAACTTTGTAGAAAACATCAAAAAATTTTTTTACAAAATAATTCTTATCTATACTCAAAACTCTTTATTAAAGTATTTGAGAACATATAATTTATTTAAACTGCCCCAAATGCTTTTGAAAAGCTTAACTTTAACAACATTTTTACTCATATAAACTATAGAAATTGTATAAATGTCAAAGTAATACAGGATATATTAAATAGCAAAGGAAAAAATACTGTTTTTAGCAATACCTGAAATAAGTTGTATGTTGGTGGCATTATGTCCTATGTTCTTTGATTATCGATCATAGCTTGTTTCTGAATCTGAAATGCTGGACCGAGATATAAATTGTTCCCATGACAATTTCAGATTGAGAAGAAAGGCTATTGTTTAAAATCTTACAAGAGTCATTTTTTCCAAACGGGAATAGTGACCAGGTGCAGGTGTTTCATTGATGAAGCAGGCAGATGATCATGTGTTGGAATATCACCGTTTCACTCTCGATTGTTTCTTTAAGGCAAGCTTTTCTAGGTTATGAGAAGTGCACTTTTAAATTAAGTCATTTATACTGTAGCTTCTAGTTAATGTTTGAAACTAGAATAATATAGTTAAAAATTTGTCTCCTTATTAAACAGACACCATGACAGTGTTTGCATAGTGTATTGTTAACCCCCAGCGGAAGGTTAAGTGGCTTCTCCTGTATCTAAATCTGTTGCTGTGGAAAATGACTGGCAGCGCCGCACCCACCTCCCCATGAATGGGGAAAGCCGAGACTCGCACCTGTGGGATTAGGAGTAGTGGCAGGAAGTCAGAGCATTTACAGCATATAATTAACAAGGATTCTTCTTCTCGTGTTTTAAACAGCATGTTCATCTCACCAGGTTAAGTAGTGATTAACGCTTGAAAAATTTTTGCTGAAGTCTGCACCCTTACTTAAACTCATTCACTCGCTGGTGTATTCTGTTCCTTATGCAGCCGATGTCTGAGGAACTCACCTTACCATACTTTATTTCCTTCAATATGTATTGATTTCTTTATGGTTATGAGGAATTTTTGTAGTTTTTTTTTTGTGTGTGTGTCCTTTCATTACAACTTTGTTAGCCGAATTCTGTTATTTTCTGAATTGAATTAGAAACAATTTAGGAACTCCTATTTGATTTAGAAATTAGTACCCTAATGTTTATTAGAGAAGACAGTTAATGCTTAGTGGACCTGAGGCTCTCAGAGGTTCAAATGCAAGTATGAAAAAAAGCATTTACTTTCTCTAAGTGGTACTTAATACGTAGTGTGCTTGCTGTGTGGTTTTTAATAGTTATTTTCTCATATTCCTTAGGAACACTATAATTTAATTACCAATATAGAAAATATTTCTAAATATAGCTCTCTAGAACATAAAATTTTTGATACAAACTCATCCTAATCCACAGTTGTTGAAGTTTAACAGGCGGCTCCTTTAATAAAATTGGTGGTTAAGTTTGGTGGACACTAACTTGTACCAGAATTTGTAGCAATTTGACCCTGCAATTCAGTCATGCACGTTCTTTTCATTTACACCCCCAAAAACAAACTTAACATGACATGTTCAGTTATTTTTGCTTTTTTTAAAACTCGACTCCATTTCTTAACAAGATAACATGTAATTATGGAATTAGATACAGTGACTTCCAAAGTATGTAAATTTTACTGCCATAAAACAGAGCCTTTCCAGAAAGGAGCACTGAACCAGCGATAATGTCTTCTATCCAAACACATTTGTACTGTGAGTAGAAACTGTTTAAAAGGAAAATTACATCTTTTTCAGCAACTTATCAGAGATAATTATCTTTCATACTCCAAAGGAAGGATAAAGTGTTTTAAAGAACTACAATTCTAATTGGTAATGTCACCAGCTGTTGCAGTTACTCTTACTTGTGTGTATTCTTTTAATGATTATAGTCTCATGCCACAAGCCACATGAAAATATATTCACTAGGTGTGAAATTCCCATATGTCAAAGTTTCTAAAATAGGTAAACAGCTCAAAGATAGAGGAAGAAATAATGCTAATGAGGAATATAAGAATTCTAAGTTTGGTTTCCCAGGCAAGTGGACCTTAATTTGCTAGAAGGAAAGAAAATGTAATTAAAAAAAAAAAAAAGAAAGAAACACTTAATTTGTTGAAATAAACTTTTAAGTGAGCTTTACCTCACACCCTCAACCAGAGATTCTTATTTCCTTAGAAGGTTGTAGAATTTTCTCAGTTTACTGATTTTTGTATTATATCCCTTGCTTGGGTCTGCTAAAGGGAACAGCATTTAGTTTTCTTTTAGGCTTAAACTGTAAAATGTTTCTTATTTTTAGGTGGTAGAAGATAAACTCTTCCTGGACCATGTTACATGAGGTCTAGTATTATCTTGAAAGTGATCAAGGAGACAAAAATACCTTAAAGTGTATGGCAAGTGTTTAAAGTCATCATTCTCCAGTCCTCCTGGCTGTAACTTAGTTTCCAGTGAGTCTGATGAGGCAGGTCATTGACCAGATTCAACTTCTAAGCACGCACTTGCTTTAAAAGGCCTAAGTGACAATGAAGCTGGGTGGGGGGAAATGGTGGAAGGCAAGCCTTTCCTTTGCCTGTTCCCTAACTGCCACTTCGGCGGGGCTCTGCCCAACTGCCTGGTCGCCCGCACACCGCAGCGTTTTGTTCCCAGGCACGTGCCCGCGACGCAGACGCAGACGCCGACCTGACGTGTTGTTGTGCACAGAGAGTCTTTCTCATGTCGTTTTCATTCTGCAGCGGGATGTTTCCGAATTTTCTCATTTTCGATGTTTGGACAGAAACACTTGGGAACTAGTTGTCCTCACGTATTTCACAGTAGTTAGTAATCTTTGTGCAAATCGCCCTGCCTCTGCACTGGAAACACTGATGTGCAAATACACCCGCACCAACAGAAGAAAGCAACCTAGGCTCCTCTTGATTATCCTTATAGTTGTTTAAACTTTCCAACACCGCTTTTGAGAATCATGCAGAAAAATAGGGAAGGATTGAATTTGCTAAGTGGCCTCCCTTACATTTGGCATATATTACCCACATTGTCAATAGGAAGACCAGTGAAGACATTTGTATAGTTGTTTCAAATTATAACTGGTAACTAGTGTTGTTATATCAGGGTTGTGTTTGAAAGGATCTTTGAATTTACCTGGTATGTATTTCCCTTTAGGCTAAATATAAAAGCAGTAAAAACTTGCTGCGATGTCCATCACTGAGAAATAATTTTGTTACCGAAATCAAACTTTTATTAATGAGATGTGTTCATTGCTTGTAATGCACACTGGTTAAGAGATGGGGAGTTTTATCGTTGTGTATAATATATACGCCCAAAAAATGTAGTAAGAACTTCCCTTCATCTAAGGAGAAGGCACTGCCAGCATCATAACATCATTCAGATCTATACCTTGAGTTGTTTTTCTAAAGGAAATGAATCATTTAACTATTGATGTTTAATAGTTAATGACTTGTTATATAATATGTAATAGTTAAATCATCCATGTCCTCTTTCACCTACTTTCCTTGCAGTACTGACTTTTGCAAAATAAATCTGTCGATAGAGGTTATAAGTGTATTCCGTGGATGTGAAATGATGCAAGACTAACTCACTTGGCATCAGTTCTATAATTTAGTTATTATTGATGCCATATTCTTATTGAATAAATAAGTAAATATGGATTATGACTCAACCTCAAGTGTATATCATACAAATCAACATTTTTATTAACTAGTCAGCTATATGAAACTCAGGAAGGAACCAAAGTCTGGAAGGAAAACTCATTAGGAGCCATTCAGGTTTTGTTCTTTCCTAGTACCGATTTTTCATAGCAAGGAGGAATTATATTGACTGCCCTATCCCCTCTAACATTAGAAGACACCAATGTTGGATAATTGGAAAGTTATCTAATGCACAACTTTGGCTCTTCACCAATACTCTTATTGTATTTCTAAAATAAAATAAGTCCTTGAGATAGTGTTGATAAATGTAAATGAATAGAGGCAATGGATAAATTTTTTAAAATTTGCTTTATATTTTATTTTGTAATACATTAAATGTTTTTTACCCATTATCTTCCTAATAATGTTTTATTCGGGTTAAATACAAAAAATTTATTTTGTATTCCTTGAGCACCATAGTGATTGAGGAAGGCAATCAAGGAAAGCTAATATAATTTGTTTTTAATATATAGATAAAACTGCTAGACACAATGGAAAGCAAACTGTTTTTGCAATTAGGAAATGATTATTGCATGTGGAAATTTTTTGAAAAATCCATTCATGTACTGCTTGGCATATTGACCTGTCAAGATAGCTGTTTTTAAAAAAAAAAGATATCTTGTAACAACCACATATTTTTAATCATTTTAATAATGATGAGTAACTATGACCTCAAGTTATTGACATCAATGATAAGCTTTTATTTGCTTTAATTATGGAATTTACCGAAGGTCCTTGTTATTGTTTGGGCTTGAGCATATTTTTCCAGTGCAATTTTTGAAATGATACAGTGAATGATTTTCCAGAGTTCTGATTAAATATGTTCACAATCAAGATCTGATATTATCTTCTCCCCATGCTTTTCCCTCATGACAGAAACCAGGGATGGACCTGGCAGACACCTACATTATGTTTGTTCGGCAAAATCAGGACATTCTTCGAGAAAAGGTCAACGAAGAGATGTACATAGAAAAGTTGTTTGATGTAAGTAGCTACTCTGCAAGGTATGCTGGCACGCTAGGGACTGTGAAGGAAGAAGTTACATTCTGATGAGTTTGCAGAGCAGACTCCTTTGTTGATCCTTCTTCTTCTATGCAGCTATTGTAGTCGAAGCTTTACTTCTTTGACTGCTGACAGAAGCCTTAATTGGCTTCTTTTTGTAGTGGAAACTGTCACCGTTGGGATGAGAGTCTCGAAAACCTTCTAAGGTTAATTTTAACAAGCAAGATGATAATCAGTTTACAACTGTGTACAGCATCATCTCACTTGCCTCTGCAGCGTGCCATAAACAGAATCTGATTGTAACGGTGTGGCCCCTACTGTAAGTTTCTGAAGTACAATATTCTTCTGTTAAACAAAGACATATGCTGCAGGAAAGACAAATATCTGCCACTCTGCTGTTATTGAACAGTTTTCTCTTGATTTACAGTACTGATGTGTGCTAACATATAATACCGCGGATTTGTCAGTATGAAAGTCTTCATTTAGTCATAGCAACTGCTAGGAGTGGGGGACCATGATTTTAGGTGCTATGATCATCAGATCATTTCCTGAGTGTCTGTAAAGGAGACTAAGAGAGCAGCCCTGGATTTCAGTAACAATTAGTCGTTCGTTTGTAGTTATTAACAGTCAGTTCAAAGGAAATGGTGCTTTGCTTGTAACATAACTGCGTAATTCACCACGAGGCTGATTCTGAAATGTAATACTGCTTTGAACTGTATTTATGTACATCTCTGCATTTTAGAAATGCTTTTCTGGCAGTTTCATTTAATTATGCAAGTTACTGCAAATGTTTTCATAACAACAATTCACGGGCTTCGTGGTGACACCGCAGCTGTGACAGTTAGAGAAGGTCCTGCTACGTCATCATCTCCGCCATGGTCGGTCATGGCAGGGCTCTCTGTCTGTCAGACTGGGTGGTCAAAATGAGTCTTACCTTTCATACTTCATATTTCTAGCCTCTACCCGGGCTGTTTTACAATAAAAGTATCATCTGTTTTAATAAGCTAAGTGTTAATATGTGCGAAAGAATGATTTCCTAAAAGCTTTGATGCCCTGCGGGGGTAGAAAAATTATCATCCATCCAGCTGGCTCTTTTACAAAATACTGAAACCATATTAGCAACTTCTGCTTCCATTTGGTATTGCTTTGAATTTGCCAACATATGTTTCACTTCTAATTTCTCTTACTTTTTCTGCTTACGTGGCAATTTTCAAAAATGTTGTACAGAGAAGGAACCTTGAGTTGATGTTATTCCCACTATGTTTCTTTTTAGTGTAGTGAAAGCACATAGCCTGTGGTGAAGCAAGGTGGAGCCATTCTGGAAATAGGTCATTACGGATAGACGTGTGTGAGTGCTTTCTTGACATCTTCAGTTTCTTGTCTTGGTGACCTATCTATTGCAAAGCTTTCTATCATTCATAACAGAGGTAGAATTTATTCTCTGTAAAGATATTCCCCACTGCAATTCCACTTTATTCACCAAACTTCTGTTGAAGACTTTTGTGTGGTAATGATAACAAATGACGCTAACAAGTTGGTGCAGGGAGGCCAAGAGTAAAATGAGGTGCTACTTTAATTGTCCTGGTTACGTACACTTTCCTTTTGATGCCCAAACACCTGGCATGTCTATGGATCTGCTTCTAAAGGGAGCCCTTGACAAGAAACCATTCTGCTTATTCATGAAGATTTTGTCATTTTGCACATCCCCAATAGAACATTGGACTTGTTATTTGTAGAATGGTTACAATGTCCTTAAGCATTCTAATATTTTTAAGTTTTACATTTTTATTACTGTAATTAAAAAGAAAAAGTAGACTAATTCTATTGATATGTCATCAAGAATAACATGTATGAGGGGGTACTAAGAGTCCCTAATTAGCCAAGACTGAATTTGCCTCAATTATAGTTAATAAATGAGAGGTTATCAAGTATGTGTTGAAAGGTAATGTACAATGTGTATCTTAAGCAACAGATCATTACTGAGAGACATTATATAATTATTGGAAATCTGCTTGGCTGGAGCTTAAAATAATATTGTTAGGTGTCAGGAAACTGTGGAAAATAATGACCCTATAAATACTGTAGCACCCTTAGTTCATTGCAGATAAAAGATTAAAGAGGACAATTTTATTCAGGCATCAGGACAAACTTTTGCTATTCTAATTGAAGTACTTTCTGAGTACGTGAGGCGGTGCAGCCCCCGGACTTCAATGCGCAGGACAGCGGCGTGTCCATGTGTGCGTGTACCCGTACATACACACACCAACTCCTGACATACTGCAACTACAAGTGTCCTTTAAAATCAAAAAAGTTAATAATAGGACAAATATCAAGACATCCTACTGCACTCTGTAAGTGGTTAAACTTATAAACTTTTACTGGAAACTAGAACAACTTCAAAGAAGTGTAAATACCTTATGCAGACCAATGCTGTTACTAGAAAGAGCTGGCTCTATTTAAGGTATTGGGTTGGCCAAAGGAATCCATGTAGTTTTTTCCATAAAAGAAAAGACACATATTTCATTTTCACCAATAACTTTATTGATTTGGATGTTTTGAGTATGTCAGCTGTCTCCTGCTGTTGGTTTCCAGTGGGTAGAGGCCAGGGGTGCTGCTGAACATCTTCCAATGCATAAGACAGCCCCACAGCAAAGAATTATTTGGCCAAATGTCAGTAGTACCACCAAACTTCACAAACCACTTTTGATACATTCAGTCAGTCACAGCACCTTCCCACACTGCACAAATCTTTTTTTGAATTTCAGTTGCATTTTTCCCTGTCTTGAAATAATAAAATGTAATACACTGAAAATGTTGCATATTTTCTTTCATCTTCAATATTAAAATGGCTGCACAAAAATTCACCAATTTTGATGTTTTTAATGCATGCTGCTATGACAGCTGTCACAATACAATCTAACAAAATTGTTTCAAATAACGTCAAAGACAACTAAGCACTACTAGGGCCACCATACAGAAAAAACTAAATGAACTTTTTGAACACCCCAATACATCACTAGTCTTTTCAAATTATCAAAAAAATGTAATAATAGCCTTAGCTATCACCACTACCATTCCTGGGGTACCTCCGTGTACATGTGCTAGGTGCTTTACCTATGTCATTTCTAACCTTGTAGGCTAGATGCCACCATCCTCATTTTATCCCCATTTTCAGTTTAAGGAATCTCCCATTCACAGAAGATAAGTGACTTAAGTATTGGACCGGACTTTGAAATTGCATCTTTCTAGGTTCAAAGTCCATGCTATCTCTACCATCGTTCATACTTACACAATTTAAATGGTAAAGCGGTGTTGTGGAAAGAGGGCTAGACCAGAAATTCAGAAACCTGAATTTTAGCCACAGTTCTGCCATTAATTGTCTGAATGAGTGTTAAGAAGTTAATGTCACCTGGGTAAGGCGCAGTATAGTTAGCACACATAAACTGAAAAAAGTTGGTCCAGCGCTCCAAAGAGTTTATGAAATCCTTTCCATATTTTAAACCACCTAAATTAAATCAGTCTAATTTTCACCATGGCTGAAATTACCAGTTGGTCACATGCTGGGTCTTATACAACAGAGCAGCAATCCTTATGTTTTTCTGTGATGACCAGGGGAAAGAAGGGTATCCCACACAAGAAGCAATAGCAAGTTCAGTGGATAAGATGGTAGAAAAGAGATTCTATAGCAAAGACTATCCATGCCATATGACATTTTCTATGTATTTACCACCATAGTTCTGAACTCCAAATTTGAAAAAACAGTTGAAACTCATATATTCTGTATTCATGCTACATTTTCTGAGTGACCAAAATATTTTAATCAGAGACCATCTGTGCTTCTCTAGTAGTCAATGGTATACATGCTAAGTTTCAAATCTATAGATTAAAGTTCCTTTTCAGTTTAAAAAAGTGCATCTTATCTGGGTAAGAGAAATCTTAAAGGAAGCTTTCCTGGACGAGGAGCTCATGGATTCACCATACGGTTTTCCTGCTTCATGGGCCATCTCTCTTATCCCAGTGTCCTTTCTCTTCTCATGCAAAATGTCTTTGTCCTCAGTCTTTCTAAATTTTTTATCATATCAACATCATCTACAAGTTGTCTAATCCCAATATAAAAAAGTATGACAAACTTTTCTGATTCTGAAATACCTTCCTTAATGCCTAGTCTAGCGTTCTTCCCACTCTCCAGTGCCAGGACACGGTGTCAGCCACATGTGCAGGACAGAGGCTGGTAATGTTTGCTGAGAGCTTTGGATCTCGTTGGGAAGTGGTGACACTATTGTACAAGACAAAATTGACATCTACAGTCATTGCCGCAAGAGTATCCTCTGCAGTCACTTCCTGATGTCCAAGAACATTACAAAGCTGAGGGTTTGACTAAAGTGCACCAAACATGCCCCCCTAAACTTTGTACATTTATTAGTCGTTTCCCACCTTGAGTCCCTTTGAAACAATTTCATTTTAGCTCTCGTGTTGCTGCAGACACATCAGGGTGCAGTATTTAATTGGCAAATCATGCAGATTAAACATTCGCTTGTGTTATAAACTGATTAAGTATTTAATTGTTGAGGAGTTTCATCTCAACAGTATTTTTAAAAAATACTGTTACAATATCTTGGATAATTAAAAATAATTCTTTAAATGATGGTTAATAGTTACATTCATCCAAATAGTGTTTCACACAGATTAATTTATTAGGATTTTCCTTGAAAAGAATTCTTTTCAGTAAAGAAAATTTAAATTAAACATTTCAAGTAAAATTGACCTCAATTAAGTGAGTGAGTTCAGTAGCCAACTATATAAGTGAGTTCAGGGGGGAAAAAGTATTACAGGTAAATGTGCTCTCAAAAAAAAAAATGAATTTTGCACTCCTATGCTCTTGTTTATCTTTGTACAGACAAATAAGAAAAGGGGAAGAAATGCTTAGAATTTTTTAATTTAGTGTTTCATAACAATGCTCAAATTTTTAATTTGAGAATTTACTCATCCTCAGTAAGATTCCGATTCTTAAGTTATTTAAAGGTTCGGTGTATTGTCATGTTGATTTTTCAGGAAGAGTTGAAGCCTTCAGAGCATGGGTAAGAACTATGGTGGGATAACCCTTATTTTCTATAGCACCCGCAGTGCATGTATTTCGAACTGACCATCTACTTTCTCAGTAATATTCTTTGAATGGATTTCTTTATGTATGTAAGTAGCCTCTTTATTAGGAAGGCAGATTGAATCCCATTAAGATTAAAGACCTCTACCTTCTTGCATTTGTAAATTCTATGGTATTATGGATCTATTCCCTTATATTTGAATGTCGATTTAAAAATAGCCATTTTCCTCTTTTCGGTGATCTTTCACTCTCAAATGTATGGAAGCTTTTACACAGACTGCATAAGTTAGTATATATTCCCACTCCGGGGTATTTTCTTTGGGGTTTTGTCTCTATATAACAAGAATTCAAGTATGAAACATTAACTGTGGACCTATTATTTCCAATCATGATTTTCCTGTCAGTATTCAAAATTATACATTAATATCACTTGCATGTCATGAGCTTCATTTTTCCTTTCTAGCAATAGAAAGATGGATGACGTAAGTTCAAAGACGTACCTGAGGCTATTTGAGATCACTTGTTTCTGAACATGTTACGTTGTGCATCCTGGCACCTCCCTGTGTGCTCCAGCTAGATAAAAAGTTTGACTCCGCTTGGTATCTGTGTTCCAGGAACAACATTCCATGCATTTCACACCTCAGATGTTTCAACACTGCGTGGAGCTGCTATAACACATTGTTTTGTTTTGCTTTTAACTGTATATCTTCCTGCTTTGTTTTACCTATAGAATCTGGACTCAAATTGCAGTTGTTTGACCTCTTTTAATATAGTCTCAGTCACACTTGTTGGGTATTTGTCTTGTCGGCCTCAGTAAATGTTACGCAAAGCTCGCTCCTTAGGTATTTCTTTCCCCTCAAAGTTCATTTCGCTTTTAAATCTCTGCTCTCAAATTACAGCTGTCTGGTTCGTTTTAGTTAATAATCCTTATTTTAACGTTAAGTTATTATATGTAAGTGTAAGAATTTATTTTTTAAAAGGACCTGTTTTGATGTATGGTGTGTGCCGAAATAGCTTCGGCAAGCCCAGGCGCAACTCAGAGCAGGCGGAGGCCCTCATCTGAATCGAAGCTGTTGGTGAATCAGAACCTGAGAAACTTGAGAGGAGCGTACCTAATTGCCTAAAAGAAACTCACCAAGAAAATGCATTGTAGCTTGTTGATCTTATTTCTTTGATAATTCAAAAGAATCCTCAAGAAATATGTGGACTTCTTACTTATATTCTTGAAATGTGATCATGAACCACAATTGTCATTTGGCACCTTCCCAGAAATACGCATCTTTGCATGAGGCACCTGGACATATGCGGCAGGTCTGGTAGAATCAGCTAATTAACAACACAGGCTTAAACAGGCACCTCATCTGGCAGTGCAGTTAGTTGCCTGATGGTGCTCAGCAGGATTGGGTAGTGCTTTTTATTTTTCTATCCTAATGGTCTGCTGCCCACCTAATTTTGCCTTATTGTCAGTCACTACTTACCGCAGCTTGGGGCCCTCCCAGGAGGCTAAATTATTATCAAAGGATTAGGGAGATGTAGCCTTGCAGCTCTGACATTTCTGATTACTTGTCTATGCCAGAACACTAATTAGCTGTGACTAATTAAGAAAAATGTTCCTGCCATAGAAAACCATTTAAAAGAACTGAGGAGAAGAAAAGCAATTCAAAAGCTGAGCAGTGCTCAGATTTACTGATGCTCTTTAGATTTCCACCAAGCCTTAACTCACCTTTAATGGTGCTCAAGATTAAAAAAACAGCTCACATTCGAACTGATCTGAGCTTTCTCTTTGAAAAGGAAAAAATTATTGTTGATCACCAAAACCCTCTTAGCAATAGCAGTGGTAAAATTGTCTCTGATGAATGGAAGGTGGCAAAACTCTTATTTTTACCCAGATATTTTTCCGAACAGCAAATGCAGTAGGTGTGCGTTCGCACCCATTCTCTCATCCAATGACAGAAACTTAATAGTCACTGAAGAAATTCGAATATTCCCTCTACTGATGTTACAATAGTTGACGTGATTACAGGAAACAAATCGAGCATTTCGGAAGTCACTTAGTGTTGATTCCACGCTGCTGCCGCATTTCAGATGGTCTGGAAACTCCGACCTCCCCACGCAGGGCCTGGTTTTTCCGTGGTGGCTCTGCGAGCTTGCACTGCGCCGACTGGCCACAGAGACGCAGTGGAAATGCCCCAGCCTCCCTGGGGCCAGCATCTCTATCAGTTGACCAGTGTATGTTTTCAAAGAACTGAAGGCTACTACTCTCCTCCTCCTCACGCCTAACTTCATAAGCAAAGGACACATGGCTTTAAGGCCACTTTCTGTTGGGGTTTTTGGAAATTCCCCTGTCAGCCACCCCACTTTGTCCTGCAAGCCCACCCTGCATCATCATTCACAAGTGGGCACCACGGTCGCCGCCAGATCACCACCACTGACTAAGTCAACTAAAAAAAAAAGAAAATCTGTGGAAGGAAGCGGCTACTGTGGTAAAACCATCATTCAAAGTGTTTGTCAAATGCAGTGAAAGGAAATTATAAAAGAACAATTTTCAAAATATTTATAAACACCTAAACTTGAGCCTGAGACCTGAGTTTCTTGATCTCAGTTCAGCCCTAGGAGAAGTGACCATCTAACTGTTGCTGTCTCGATCTGGGCAGAATATTTTGTTTGAAATAAATTAAGTTCTACCCCCTGCCTCACCTAAGTTCTTCATGCTGTTTTTTGAACCCATTTCCCCTTTTCTTTTCAGTAGAGAACCAAAAGCAGGTACCAGCATCCTGCGGGGAATACTCTTTCCTACACATGAAGACTGTTGTTAAGCCCCCTGTCATATTCGTCTGCTCCAGGACAAATCATCCCTATTTGTTTAACTTCTCTTCACAGGCCCTCTTTCTAGCCCTTTAAATCTTTGCGGCTATTCTTTGAAACTTCTCAAAGTGGTCTCTGTCATGCGTAGGGTTTACAATGAGGAATAGGATACAGTATTTGAATGTGGCTAAACAAGAGTCTTTCCAGCCATGTCACTCTTTATGCATTCAAATACATGACTGCCCCATACTGTTGGTCTGCCTTATAAATATGGTTCTGTGTATTGTCCACCGCTCTTTTTGTTGACTTCCCCCTCAGTTACTGCCCATTTTACACATTTATAATGGATATGATTATTAATGTAGAATGTTCATTCAGTCAATGTTTTGGATGCATGAGGTATAGAAAACAAATCTAATTCTCCATTCAATCGCTATGAGTCAGGAATGGGGGTGGGTGCCGGGATGAAAAGGTTAAGCACTGGTTTTTTCCCACATATTGGATATCACTGTCACAATGCCTCAGTAGGATCTAATTAGAATGGGAAATTGAAACTCCTCTTACTGTTCATCATTTACTCATCCAAGCAGCACTTATTGGACATTTTTTGAAGGCCACATACTGTGCTACAGGCTGAGGATACGATGTGAAATGAGATAGACAACATCCCTGCCCTAAGGGAGCTTACATACTTATGACCAGATGGGTCTTTGGAAGAATTTGTCAATTTCTGTATTAAAATATTTCCTCCAGAAAGTAGGTGTAAACAGATTTTTTTCAAGTGGCTGTATACTATGGAGAATTAAAATGCAGTGCCCTTTCAAAACAGATAATAGTGATTCCCTATAAAATGTGTTTGTTAGTTTATTTCTCTCCATTGCGTGTGAATGGTTGAACACTTGCCAAAAGCTAGGGCCAACACAGAGTTCGTGCCTAGCTCCAGTGTGCACAGTATGAAGTGCCAGAACCGTGAGATACAGGCACACCCTCCCCTCTGTACCCTTCATGGGTTCTTTGCTCAAAAGCCAAGCATGCACCAACTCCCAGGAGAGGTATACTGCTCCCTCAGACTGCAGTCAACAATGTCACCGCAATGATAATTTTCTACCCATTTTACAGAACAGCTCATAAGCTGACACATGTAGAAGGCACCTAGGACACGTCCGTTAAAGGAAAACATGCACAGGGAGCACAGCCAGCCGTACTCCAGCCATGCCCCAGGGCCCAGATAACCGCCAGGAATAGCCGCCTGTATGCTGAGCATCTGCTGGAGAGGCAGCCCCCAGCCTGTGTGACAGACTGGAGGTCGGTCCAAGGCTGAGCATGCCACCATCTGAGCATGCGGTGTCGTCATAGTGCTGAGGGAAAGCCTGTAGATGGCCGCACCCATACGTGGTCATAGACAACAGGGTCGTTAGTGGCAGTACTTTCTTCTCTATTTAATTCATCACCTAAATGAAATGAGACTGTCACCTTTATTTGTTCAGCTTTTAGAACTTTTTATTTGTATATTTTAAAAATTGTGCATTCCAATCATTAAAATCATTTTAACAAAAAGAAGTGGCACTCTGGTTAAACCATATTTTCCAGCCTGCAGGGCACCTTGGACCAGCTTGATTTTACTCTAGATTTCACGGTCCTCCCACCCAGCTTCTTCCTTTACCAACATGCAAGTTCTTCTCCTTCCCTGCCAGCCAGACAGGCGGATGGGAGAGGCGGGTGCGGCCTTCATTGTCAGTAGTTCTGATGTGAAAAGGGGCAGCACAGTCATTTAAACTGATCCAACTTCTTTGCAACTTACAAAGTTAAACAGCTAAAAGAAGCAAAATAAGAAGCCGGTGTCTGTGGAATGTACAGCGCATATTGGCGGTGCGGGCCTCATTACGATTCACCTGCTTGCTTCTCCGTTCAATCGCTTCTTTGGAAAGCAGTGGATTTTTCTCTTGCGTTTCTGTCTCCTTCAATTTCGATTTAACGAATTTCTCAATCTCGGTCACATCAGGTTTGTCAGACATGGTTGCAGAGGAAGCAGAGCGAGGCGTGCAAATGAGAGGAGTCCGATCTGCTCGGTGACCGTCGCGGAGTAGGCTGTCACCTTTAAAGCTCTGTTTTTGTCCTGTGTTAAATTTCTTTAGCCCAGTTCAGTGGTTTATTTTTAGGGATTTCTACAACTTTAACATCTATTAAATTACTTTTCTATAAATGAAACATGATGTGAGGCAACGGTTATTCTGGCTCTGATGTTCTTCTGTCCTTTTGCTATTGGAAAGCTGCCCTGTCACGCAGCGCTTTATATTTCCAAATGTTTAAAAGCGCTCAGTGCTTCAACACATACGCAATGCGTGCTGTGAGCCTGACATTCTGCTAAAGGGCTGGAGGTATCAATAAAAATAAGACTCGCTGCCGCTGTGGATGCCCACAGCCCGTTGAAGCAGACATACAGCTCAGCGTGCAATGTTCAGAGACAGCAGCACTACAGAGTTCTAGGAGCAGGAAATTTGGGAGCATCTAATTCTACCAAGTGAGAGACACTGTTGGCTTCATAGCAGAAATAATGGTGAACGGAGTCTTAAAGGTCGGCGTGGATCTGGCCAGGGAAACGTACGTGGGCATAAAAGCCGAGATGGCGGGACAGGCAGGGCAACCACAAATTTAGAGAAGCCCAGCGTCTAGCAGAGCAGCAGGTCGTTCGTTTGCCGAAGATGGTCCCCGTGCAGGTGTGCCAAGTCAGAGCCAGGGAGGCAGCTGTTTGCGCAGTCCTTGCAGCGCTCTCGAAAACTAATGTTGGGATGATTGTTCCTCATGATTGCTTGAAGCAGAGAGACCTGCTAATAGTTAATTCTCAGACCTAGGTTTATCTGAAAACAGACTTGTGCTGTTCAGTCGCAGTCTCTGGAGTCTGCTTTATATTTTTACAGAGAGAGCCTACATTATTGAATTAAGTGTAGTACTGACCAAAATTGTACCTACAGTAATCAAAAGGTGTCATTTGCCCATATGCGAAGGTCATAGTGCCCAAATGAACTGCTCACAGGCTATGTCTGTGCCCCACACTGGTATATGCACCAGTATAACTGGGCTGACCCTTGAGTTCATTTGAGTTCAAAGAGTCATCAAACTAGTGTGCATCCCATCATTTGATAACAAATGATTATCTGAAATTTTCACTTTTTAATCACTAGGCTTTTCAGGGTCAGGAAAGGAAAGGCAGAATACATGTACGGAAGTACTTCCTGCTTGATGATAATGAATACTAAAGAACAGTATTGATTTTAACCCTCTGGGTAGTGTGGAGAAAGGTAGGATAGAGTAATGACATCACTGTCAGGACATTTTGGAATAAAGGAAGTTTGGATTCATGACGTAGGAGTGAGTGAAAAAAGAGCTTGCGTGATTCCCAAATTATGCAACTTACCCTGTTCTGTAACTTCCTCTGTTTTTGTAACAGAAAATGATCTAATTCATCTGGAAATATCTTGGTTATTACATTGAGACATTCTTAAAAAGGGAGAGTATGAAAAAAAGTATTGAACTTCAAGAGTAGGGAAGTTTTTCTGCATTGAACAAGCATTATTAAGTAGCTACTGTATGCAAACCTCCCGTGGTAGCTCTTTTTACAGTCCCCCTTTCGTAGCAGACATCATAGTGTCTCTACATCATGAACTCTACAGGCTTTTTGGTGGAGTTCTTAAAGATGCAGATCACCCTGCCTGTGAGGTTATTTGACAGGGAAGAAAAAAGGAATGAATCAAACACTTCTCTATTCTGTGTTTTAAAAAAAAGAAGACGAAGAAGAAAGCTACAAGTATAGATCGAGTTCCCCTTGTGAATGAACCAAGACCTTTGTCTGCATTGCCTTGTATTGCTACAGAAAAAAAAAAAATCCTTTCTGGTATTCCTAAGCATTTGGGTGTATAGCACTTTAAAATGTCTTCGGGGAACGTGGTGATGCCTAGCACGAGAGTCGTTTGGTTGGTTGTCCTAACAGAGAATATGGTTCGTGGAAGAGTTTATTACATTAGATATTACATTATTGGGTTTACAAATATCTTTGGAAATATGGATTGCATTAACTAGCAAGAAAATGTAGTGGACTTCTTTGAAACAATGATAAGTATCTTCTGAATTATTTCACAATCCAGTGTTAGAATGACTAACAGGATCCACCAGGAACGACAGAGTTATGTTCTTAGTTAGTTGTTTGCTAGAAGCATCAAACTACCCTTAAAAGAATCAGAGATTTTATTGACAGAATAGACTGTTTACCAGAAAGAAATGGAATAACCTAGCAGTCATGAGCACAGACTCTGGACTTTAGATAAAAGATAAAAATCTGAATCCTGCCACTTACCCTTGTTATATACACATGGATAAAGTACTTAATCTAAACTCACTTGTACCTGTAAGTTCAGTTTCCATTGCAAAATGGGGATGATAATAGCCATCCATCAAGGTTGTTGTACAAATTAAATGAAATTTTAACTGATGCACTTGAACTGCCCATAGAAAATTAAGAAAACTATATCAGGTGCTATTATAATTTGAATTCATAAAGGTAATAGTCATAAGAATAACTGTATCTTACAGTTCTTCATAAATCATATTCATCCCTCATTACACTTTGTTTAATTTTTACATGTCATTACTTCATTAAAAGGCCAAAATGAGTGAGTTGAAAACAAATAAAATAACAGGTGATAGAAAGTTCTGGAACTCTAGGTTTGCATTTTTCTTTTGACGAATAAAGCTATATTTCAGCTGCATATGAAAAGAAAAAGTGTGGCACTTCGGCTTTTTCCTTTAGTTCATTTTTACAAGAATCACCAGCTCTATCGTTTCTAACCATGTTCTTTAGTGTGACAGTCAAATATAACCTCGTAGCATTTCTGGAGATTATCCAAAGCTTATTATTTTAAAGCTAGATTCATAAAAATCTATTCTTCCTATTACAGATGAGAAAACTGAGGCACAGAGAAAGCACGTGGCAGGCTCAGTCAAGCAGAGGGTAGCAAGACAGGGTGCCGCACTCCCGGCCTCCCAGCTCCCTCTGAGTCTCTCCGCGGCGCTGACAGCCTGCCCTCCGCCGCCCTGGGAGGCTCCAGCTCTGTCCGCCCTCCATGACCGGCTCTGGGCCTCGCTGGGACTGTTGCTAGGTGGAGGCTGGGTTGAGCACTTCCTACATTTTTAACCCTAATAAACTGATTTAAGTTTTCCTTAAATATAGTCTTTACTCCTATTCCAAGCCAATAAAAAAATTCACACTTAAAACTTTAAAATGCTGTATTTTGAGAAAGTAAATAGGACCATTTTAGTGGGATGCCGTGAACAGAGGGAGCAAATATTGGTATTACCATTAATACCTAGCGAATTTACCATTAATATTACATTGGCATTTTAATGTTTAGAAATGGGGAGTGGGTGGCCAAAAATGGAGTTATACTGAGCAGATGAACTGCTGACAAAAGGAACACTCTGTGTACAATGAAGCACTTCTATGTACTTTTGTAAAATACTGGTGAAAGTGTCAGACGTTAAGGTTTCTAAGTATTTTGTTGCTCTCTAAAGCTACCAAAAGATCCTAGGGATGATTTATATTTATCAAACTCATCAAAACCTTCAATATTTCAAAAATATGATGTTTTTTATTCAACTTAGCATTAAAAAGAAAGGTATTTTCTAAGGTGAAATTTTCTAGATTGCATTTCAACACAGTGGCTCAGTTCAGTTCTTGTAAAATAGATTCTCTTGAAATAAATGAAGAAATACGTACATACTAGGGAAATTTAGCCATTCCATAGCTTAGTGCACTAAAAAGCATTGCTGCTTTTTTTTCTCCTGTTGTTCACCTATTGAGACGAGTGTAGCTGGAGAAGGGCAAAAATAATATTATCTAGTTTTACCAATTCATAATCAATACAAAGCTAAACATTTAAGCAGAAAATATGTCAGATTTGTTCCCTGGCAAAGCAACTATTTTTACCTTGCCATCATCATCAGAGCCACTTTCTAACAGAAATCATTTGCTTGAAGCAGCCACAAAACATAAGTCCTATGTGGTCTTGTGATTCAGATTTAGGAATATCAGCCACAGAGGGTCTAAAGGCATTGTGCATTAGTATGTATTGAGACCTCATTCCAGGTGGCAAGCAGCTGGACTTTTTAAAAATAAAACTTCCAAAATAAATGGGAAGTGCTTGTTACCAGGCAATACACATTATATTTAATTGAATCATCCTCAAAATGTTATAAGTTAGCAAAAAAGGAACTTGTGCATATTTAATATATTTGTTTTGTATTTCCATTAGTTGACAGAATAATGAAATTCCTTAACTACTTCTCTTTAACTTGCATGAAGAAAGCACGGTATGTTGCTAAATCTCTTTTCACCAGCGCTGCAGAGAAACAACTTTAATCCTTGTTAGAAAATTGCAGAGTCTGGGGCTGACAAAGAGCTCATGCTTGTCCCATTGTTAGTGCTCCCCGGCCCCAAGAGCAGAGCCCTTTACAGCTGCAAGGATCCCGCCCGGCTCAGCTGCACTATTTAGGAGAGGAGGTTTGTCAATTTCTATTGACAATGGGGAGAGTTTTTCAGTGCCTGTAGCAGTGCTGACACAGTTGGGGATCAATGCCAGCCATTCAGACTACACCCTGTTTCATTGCTTTGGTTTGTTAATTCAAGACTAAAGGTCCGCTGAGGGGGTTCAGGGTGTTTAAGAAAGCTGATGAACTGCAAGCGTTTATAGCCCTGGTGTGGCAATTTCCATAGTCAGTGGCAACTCCTGGCACTGAGGGAGCTGTGTCCTTGTTGACCCTCTTGTTATTAAAAATGCACAAGTGCTGCGCTTCTCAATATTTCACCACTCTTTCATTGTCAATACCACCTTCTGAGCCCTTCAGCTTGTTGCTTGCTCTAAAGATCTTCTTAGATTGGGTTTGAAAACTTCACCTTAAACACTAGATTAGACTGATGTCCTGTTTTCCGTGCTCCTGTTGATTTGTTGAACCTTCCCAGGGCTGGAAAGCAAGTAGCAGCTTGATGGGGAGACGCGCTGCTAATATGATTTACCAGTCTACAGTCATGCACAATAAGTGTGAATAAATACAGGGGTCTCGCAGAGTCAGCCCAAGCCTTTCCTTTTCTTTTATTTCTGCTTTAAAAGAGATATCTCAAGAAAATAAAGTGAGTAATGCATGCCCTTACAGGAAGTTGAATGAACTACAAAAAGAAGAAAAAAACTATTTTTTTGTTAAAGTGGTAGGCTGCTGTCATGGATTGGTGTAGGAAAAAAAAATGTAGAATATGCATTTACTGCTTTATTCCAGAGCAAAGAATAAAGCAATAATGCTACACCTTTAACCCCAGTATAAGCCAGAGTGCCCCTTCCTCGTCAACCCCTGAAGGGAAAAGTGAATAGTCAACTAAATTCTTTTATGAAATTAACTTTTACAAAATGAAAGGACATTTTCTAACATTCAGACTTTGCTGCACATTCATCCATTTCAAATGTATTTTTTTCCCCTTTGTTTTGGGAAGTTGGTTTGGTTCAGTGGGGGGTGGGGTGGACCAGCATGAGGGGACTGAAACCAAGCTACCTTACACTTTTTTTCTCAAGATCAAAAAACAGGACTTACCCATACTTCAGCACCGGAAACAGAAATATATCAATTCCAGCTCCAGAAATAGGGAAGTGCCAGAGATTTGCTTGTTTGTTTGCTTGTTTGTGTGGGTGGGGGTATGTGTGTGTTTCATTATATACAAAAAAGACGCAGTTCTAGTGGAGGGTATTTTTGTCAGCTTATTCTTAGTAGCAACATAAACTCTGAGTTAGGTGACTGCTTTCTCTTCGTTTGCTTGATCTAGCTGGAGTTCTTCAAAAGGCTTTGACATGGGAACCAAAAAATATTCATTCTATAAGATATAATAATTTTCTTATAAAATTTTTCTTATAGAATAATTTACCTTGAAAGTAAAATGATAGTGAAGTAGCTTAAGCAATAGTTCTCTTCTTTCTCTATATTTTTTAGCTACCTTTGGATCATTTTATTTCAAAATCAATTTTCTCTAAAATATAATCTTGGTATTTTGTATTAAAGAAATTATCACATTAATAATAACTGTATTTGTTGCATTAGATGTCTTTTTGATTACCACTTAATCATAAGCATTCTTCATATGTAATAAAAATGAAATTAAATTAATTTTAAATTATGCAAGGATTTTTGAAAGCTAAAATTACATATAGAGTAATTTTAAGAAAGTATTTTCATTTCTTTCAAACTCATACAATTTATCATTTTATAGTAATTTTACAATCAGACTGATTGATTAGTGTGTTATGCTAGACTTCATACAATTTATCATATTTTGTCCCCCCCAACAAAAAAGAAAAAATCATTATCCCCTGCAGAAGGACTATAATTTAAGAGACATTTGACTCTTAAATTATAATGTCTACATTTTAGCTTTCAAGTTATGTGGAGAGTAGTGTAAGAGTATGATTTCAGTATACTCGTATTCAATATCACCGATACCTGTGAGTGTTGACAGGTATTAAAGTAGAACTCAAGAAGTTGAGGCTATATGTAATTTAAAATAAAGAAGTATAGAATTTAAATGACATCAGAAATAAAGTGATTATCTATAAAAGATTTGGAGATTTAATACATCAGCTGAAGTACTGAATCATTAGCTTTTTTTTTTAGAATTTAGGAATTTATCTAATTTTATAAAACTTATTTCTGATACTTTTACATGTGCTAAAAATTATGAAGGTAATCATTAGGGAAGTGCAAAATTGGGTACATAAATAACATATTTTTTAAAATCATCATCTATCTCACCTTTTTAAAAAAATTTCTTATTGTTGTTCAACTACAGTTGTCCCCATTTTCCCCCATTACTCTCCCATGTCTGACCCAACCCTCACCTCCCACTTTCAATCCTCCCCCCACACCCGCCCCACCATTGTCTTTGTCCATGGGTCCTTTAACTCACCTTTTAAAAACTTGACGTGTTCCTTCATCCATTTGATATTATAGTTATGTAGTAAATCAGTATTTCATTTACTTAGCTTATTATATATATATATACATGTTCAGTGTACTAACAAATTAATAGAAATAAGCCTGATGCATACAAAACCAATTCATTTTTAATTTATGCTTAAAATGCAATTTCTTGTACTAAATTTTATTAGAACGATGTTAGTACAAGTCCAGATGAATTTCAGACTTATTTATATCCCTTAAGATTTCCCTTAGAAGTTGAATTTCCTGTTTTATTATGTGAAGAAAGATATTTAAGATTTTTTTATGTTCAAATACCTAAAAACATGGGCGTACACATGTCATCTGTAGTGTCACTATGTTTGTGGATATAAACAAGGTAGACAATGTCCTCTCTTTCAAAATGGACTTGGATATTTCTCATGGTTACCTGAACGAGAGGACGGTGGTTCTTACAGCGTCCCCCTAGATCAAGCTCCGGCACACAGTGGTTCATTGCCTCTCTTAAAATATCACCACTAATGGCAGGGTGCCTTTTTTGGGAAGTGGGAACAAAATTCCTCCTTTTGCTGTACTCACAGACGTTATACGTGAAGAAGAGATTAGATTAAAGAAGAATTTCAGTTTCCCCTCGAGAGTTGTAATAAGCAGGGGAAAACGAACCATCCCAAAACACTTGCAAAATGAAACAGATCCTTTCCTTTCATAATTTGTTGAACTGCCATCTATTTTGTGATTCTTCTAAGACACAAAAATCCATCCTGATGGTGTTTGTGCCTAAAACGTCAAATTTTTATTTTAGGGTGTTTTAAAAGATCTTGACGAATACTTAACAATTGATAGTAGATACATGTGTGATTGAGGCTGTGGATATTTTTGCCATTGCTCTTTTAAAAATGTTATTTCTAGGCATTGACTATATGTATTATAGCATAACATACCTACTCTTGGATTTTTATGTAACATACTGGCTGATGGCAAATTTTCCTTTGAAAATAATTTACCTGTTTTCCCTGCTGTTTGGAAGCCTATTCAGTCCCATAACAGGTATTTAGTGCCCATTGTTACCCACAAATTACAAAGCAGGCCACCAGACAGCAAGTGCAAAAACACTGTTTCCATGAATATGTTACAGCTAAAAGATGGTAATGTTAATTCATGGAAAGAACAGGGTAGTCAACTTAGCAGATTTTTTAGCAAAACATGCAATTCTGTTAACAGGAAATTACAGCATTATTGACTTCAAGTGCTGATCGGTGGTCATTTCAGAGTGTTTCATTACCCCCTCATTACCGAATCTGTTAAATGAATACAGAGGGTTTTTTTTTTCTTTTTTCTTCTCCTCCCTCTTACCCCCATCCCTCTTTCCAGCAATGGTACAGCAATTCCATGAAAGTCATCTGTGTGTGGTTGGCTGACAGATTAGACCTTCAGCTTCATATCTACCAACTGAAGACGCTCATCAAGATTGTGAAGGTAAACAAAATGTGTTTAGATGTGAATTGCCCAGCAAGCTATAGCGTAATGGCAAGATATTGACATAAAAATTGTATTTGATATAACTGAGTCGATGTAAGTACTTTTTAAACATCACTTTTAGCAATGATGTGCTGCTGTTCATTTCCATTTCCAGTTAGATTACTAAATAAATATAAACTTATCTTTTTGCTCTAATAAATAAAAAAATATTTTTTTCAAGTAATCACATTTTAAGATAATGTACGTAAAGCCCCTAGCATATTTAAGTGATTTTTTAAGTATAGAAATGTTTTCTCATAATAAACTTCCTCCATATTTACTAGGATCATATATCATTAGGAAGGCTTTCGAACTGTATTTGTCAATAGGATAAGGAGCGTCTCCATTATTTTGTTATATCTTGATTCAAAAGTAATACATTGCCACTGCCTGAATTCTTTCGGAAGCATGTCCCTCCCTATATGTAACAGGTAATCAGTTTCAGTGCTGGGACCATCCAAACTGAACAGATGTCCTATCAGTTCAGCAAGGCCATTTTGACTTTGGCTCTTGAAGAGAAGGTAATAATGTACGTGTTATATTTAGTGAGTAGAGGCTTTAAAACAACATATTAATTCAACATGATCTTCCATGCTTTGTAAATTCTAGTGGAAACACAAAATTCACCCCAAGTATAACTTTTTCTTAAAATTGAGACAAATGCTACCTGATGGCCAAAAACAAAACTCTAAGCTACTGAGAATCAGCTGTTCCTTTAAACAGATGATCTGTACTTCCATTTTAGTACCTCTTATCAAGTTGTGCCTATATATAGTACCGATATACACTGTGTATATATAAATACACACACACACATGTGTAATTATTATATATGCCTATTTGTGTATGTGTATATGCACATATAGTTATGTATATGTGTATACTTATGTGCATGCACATGTACATATGCGTGCGCACACACATACACATTGATTCTCAAAGTTCCATTTCTGACCCAGTATTATCAACATCACCTGGGAACTTGTTAGACATGCTGACAAGTTGTCTAAGCTCAGACCTCCTGACTCAGAAACTCTGAGAGTGGAGCCCAGCAAAGTGCATATTAACAAGTCCTGCAGGTGATTCTCATAGCTGTTCAAGTTTAAGAACAATGGGTACATCATTAAGGGAGTTCTTGCCACATTGAAATATTTTCTGTCATTCTCTCGGTTTCTGCAGTCTAACTAGAATACAAATTCATTTGTACCATAGACACACAGGTTACCACAAATTAGAAAGACCCACAAATAGGAAAGTTCTGTCCCAAAGTAAGAAGGCAGCAAACCTGGCAAGGAGAACCACATCTAAATGGCATGGGAGTAGCCATCATGATTAGTCATGAAGAACCAATAAAATGTGAGCCACCCACCAATTTTAAATAATGCTGTCAAACACATTACATTTCATTGCACAAAACACCTTCGATCCAGAACACTTCTTACCAGGGCTATTTATTTTACACAGAAACTGAAAGCACTCTTAAGATGTGTTCCAGCACAGTTGTCTCCATTGTCCCACCACCCCTTTCCCCCACCCCACCCACCCCCACCTCCCACCCTCAATCCTACCCCCACTTTGGGAAAAATGAAGATGTGTTCACATTCATCTTAATTTCTTTATTGTTTCTTCCTTGTTTCTATAAATGTGACTTGGACAGCTTTCAAATGAAGTTTGTCTTTCATAAAAAAGAATCAAGTTAATCTGCATTTACTGTCAAAAATATGTCTATGTTAAGTTTGCCATCTATACTGTTGAATAGCTGGTTACCCTTATGATCAGCCATATTTTCAGGCTGCTGTCTACTGTGTTCCAGATGTCAGAAATTAGGTATTCAGCCTACTAGCAATAGTTGGTAGATTAAGGTCTTTATTTTTAGAATAAAAATCTTCATTAGCCCATTATTTGTTTCTTTGAAAATTGCTCCTTTTCTCATATTCACACATCTTACAGTTAAAAACCAAGCATTGGTGAATATTTTAGCCGAAAATAATAATTAATAATTTCATGATTTTTTTGGTGACATTTCCATTGTACTCTAAGCCAATCAATTTAACTTAATTTTAATACAGTCTTCATTATGGCTACCAATAGTCAAGAATAGTAAATATGGAATTAAATTTCATGAATATGTTTGACTTTCCGTGCTTTGTTTTTCACAAGTAGGCTCAGCCAATGCTTTCTTGGGCTGATATTATTTAATCAAGTCATAGGGCTTTATTTAATAATTAAAAATAATTATTTTCATGATATAAAATCAGGATGAATTAATAATTTAGTTTTCTAATTGTTGTTTTTACTTTGAATATAAACAGGCTTTAACAAGTTTCATATATAGATTCCTTGTTCTTCCAACCTATTTGGTTAGGTTTACAATGATCATTTTCCAGTGAATTTAAGGAGCTGTTAAATAGCGCATGTGTGGAATTGTGAAGGCCCCTGACTAGGCTTTCTCCCGTCCAAGTCACCTGGACATGGCCTGCATGTTACAGCAGCACAGTGCATTCTGCCCAGGGGCCACACTACTCTACCCTGACCATTCAGTCCTCAGTACTCATAAGCACTGTCATTCCTCTGTGCCCATGGGGAACAGGGCACCATCTGGATGTATATGATGCCCAACTTCGTCCCACAAAGATCCTTAGACACTCATTAGTTTATTCGTGTTTCTCACTAAGAAAGAACAAATTCTAGTAAAATTTTTCACAGAATAGCCCTGGCCAGGTAGCTCAGTTGGTTAGCGTGTCATCCCAATATGCCAAGGTTGCTGGTTTGATCCCTAGTCAGCGCACATAAAAAAATCAACCAATGAATGTGTCAATAAGTGGAACAACAAATTTCTCTCTCTCTCTCCCTTCCTCTCTCTAAAATCAATAATTTAAAAAAAAATTTTACGAAGTATTTAAGACTAAGAAACTATTTGCAAAGTTTTAACATCAGAATGATTTACTGGGAAAAGGAAAAATACAATCCTCAGATAATCAAAATGGTGGATTTGTATTCTTCCTAGTGGCCATATGACATCTAAAAACAGTTAGTATAAATCAGCTGACTTTTATACTAGGAGAAAAGAAGACAGTGAGCGACACCCTGAGGCAGACACTTACCTTAAATAGGAGCCAAGCACCTTCATTGGCCGCCCCAGAGGATGTCCAAGTGTCAGTAACATCTTACAAACCCTAAAAAGACAGAAAGGGAGATTGCACGGGTACCTGCTCCCTGAGAGCAGGTAAACGGGTAACTGCTTATTGCTTGCTAATAAAATAAGAAAGTGGAGTCTTAATTAAATATAAATTAGAAAGCCTTAAAGACTGCATATCCATAATACAAATCTGTCCTTGCCAACATATTGATAATTAAGCTAAGTCAAAGGAAAGTCATTCCAATAAAATATAGGGCTCACTAACTAGGTGTATAACTATTAGTGGGACAGTAATACTTTATATCAGACAGGTTATCTGTAGATGAATATTTTGTGCTCTTGATATATTGTTAATCAATCAGATATTTGTAGGAACAGAGATCTCTGTGGTTATCACGCCATGTATATCTGTTAGCAGATTATCTAGACAAAACTTCCCTGTCAGAGTTACTTCTCGGGTTCTAATAAAAAACTACCATAAATTTTGATATAATGTTACCTTCATAATAAGAAACCTACTAGCTCAGAAAGAGAATATGAGGGTGGTGGGCTGCATGTGTCTTAAAACAAAATAGAATCTAAAGGAAAGTAGTTTTGATTATTTAAGAAGAATACCACTCTCTGCATCTAAATTTTACTTGGTGCTGAGATGCTTACTTCAGATACTATACAGAGTTCCTCACCGTTCGGTTTGCTTTTGAACATCAGTGGACTTTCAAATGTGAATTCTATTTATAACCTGATTATCCAAATAAAACATTATTCATCCTCCATATTTACTTTTGACACATCACTTCTGAAACTTGGTGTGATACCGTAGGGCATAAGTCAGATTCAAGAGGACAGGAAGATAAAATAAGAAAATACCCATGGGTCCACTACCTTGTTATGGTTCTACTTCTTCCCAGAGATTGGTTTTTAGGCCAGGTGTGTATATCAGGGGATAAAATGTCATCCATCTGCACTTCCTACCTCATGTGAATAAGCTCTTTTAGCTCAACCATTGGAATATTGTGATATTTTCCTTGTACTGTGCTGAGCGAAATCAAGCATCATTTAACGTTAATTTCCAGATTATTGGAGTTGTAATATTGTTCCATCAAGTACAATGTTCCTTCTTATTTGACTGTTTTCAACTGTCAAGTGCAAAAAAATAAAGACGGTTACTAGCAATCAGTGCACATTGATATGTACAGATACTTTGGGGCCATGCACTGAAATTTGACTGCTTAATATTCTAAAGCTAACACAGGAGAGTAAAAATATATTTAAAGATATGTAGCTTCAAAAATGGCCTTACAAGTACCTCTGCAGAATGGAAATCTTCGATTGTTCTTAAATCACTGTTCTAACAATAACATGCTATTTCTTCTATTTTTTTTAAAGATTGTATTTATTTACTTTTAGAGAGAAGGAAGGAGAGGAGGAAGAAAAAGAGAAACATCAGCATGTGAGAGATGCATTGATTAGTTGCCTCTTGCACGCCCCCAGCTTGGGACCTGGCCTAGAACGAACCCGTGACTTTTTGGTTCACAGGCCGATGCTCAGTCTATCCGCTGAGCCACACCAGCCGGGGCTATTTCTTCTGTTTTCGACATATAACATGCCAAATTATAATTTACCACTTCACAGAAAATGTACATACATGTTTTATTAGCCCATCTGTGCAAGCTCTATGCCAGAATTTCACAATTCACATTCCAAGGGAATTTCCAAAGGAAAGGGCAGAACTCATACAGGCATTTAGGTGTACGCAAAATTTTACCCAGTGCTACATAAAAACAAATTTTATAATTCACAAGTGCTGAAAATTCGGACTTCTTTTACTGATAATAATATTAATCTCCCTCTACACACCTCCCCCAAAAAGCTAATTCATGTGATAAAATGTAATGTATTTTTAAGTATTAAAGGAAGGGCTCCTCATTTGTAAAACTTAAGAATTTTTCACAGTAACAATATACATAAGTACATATCATTTTTTATTTTTGCTGTGCATTATCCAAATAGTATATTTTGTATACTTACTAATGTTTTAGAGAAAAGCTCATTTGTCATCTAATGGTTACATTTTGATCTATTCAGAATGATTCTAGTTTGAATAGCATTACCCAATGTCCCGCATTTCATTTTCTCCCCAGAAATACAGCAATAAGATGACTGACAATCTGAAGCCATAAGTGGATTGTCAAAGGTCATTTTTGAAATGCCAACTGACATCCATATATACCTGCATACGTGTAATCCGTAAGTTATCTAAGTAATCTCTTTCTCCCTCCTCCAGAAAACCTATAGGGACTTCCGGTTGCAGGGTGTGTTGGAAGGCACGCTGAACAGTAAGACCTATGACACTGTGCACAGACGGTTAACAGTGGAGGAGACCACAGCCTCTGTATCAGAAGGAGGAGGGCTCCAGGGCATTACCATGAAAGACAGTGATGAAGAGGAAGAGGCCTGAAGACCTGCAGCTCCATAGAGGGAAGACCTTGACGTTGCTTATTTTGTACCTTGTCCTTGTAATTTCATTGTTTGTCCGAATAAAAATGCTTGTATTTCAGTCCACATGTTAAGAACTAATCCTGGAAGCAGAAATAAAGGGGAAAATGCCAATTTTTTTATTTGTTTGTTTTTGTTTGTTTTTAAGAAGATCAGCCTTTTTTGTTTGTGCAGCTTGACCTAAAATGAACGTTGGCTCTGTTTGTGATGGGGACATGAACTATTTTAAGAGTTGACTTTTTCTGTAATCACATCAAAGTAGTGTTTCTCATAATGCAGCGTTGTGAGAAGTCACTTCTGGTCACTCCACTGGTTCTACTGTACCCTTGTTAAAGTTATGTGTACAAGTTTGGTTTGTAGTTAATTTTGTCATTGTGATGTGTGTGAAAGCTTTAACCTTGATTCTTAGTACTTGGAATCGGTCTGCAGGTACATATTCCTGGGCCTACAGAACTGCCAAAGCCAAATATAGACTAGATTATCCTGTGCACTTGTGTCCTGTTCCATTCTAAACATTTCTTCTTTCGAGTGTGAAACAAATCCCCAAGTGTGGGTTAGTGAGTGTGCTGCCATCAACGTACTTTCTTCTCCTACTTGTAAGAGTTTGCACGCAATAAAAATCCATAACCACTTTATATAGATTAAATATGGCCAAAAAAATGTCGGCAGTCTTACAAGCATCCCAACGATGGGGCTCTGTTTTCTTTCTTGCTTTTGTTTTGTCTCGTTCACAATAAATGAGTAAGGTATTAACAGTGTTTTGCACCTATAGGCACACACATTTGTTAAAAGACTTATAGCTACTATGACAGCATATTTCCATAACAAAGGTAATGTTGACTACATACTCACATATTGTGTATTATTTGTTAACATTAGCAATTAATGATAACTAATAATTAGTAATAATAGGAATGCTAGTAATGTTAACTAGCAATTGACACATTAACAGTTATTTCTTTCCTCAAAGTATTTTCTTGCAACAGTCTTGAAAGATATATAATATTATTATGCTTTGTAATTTCTCTATGAAGTTTTATTTTCATATTTTTTCCTAAAATATGTTGGCATGTTGCTGCATTCATTCATAAGTCATGTTTATATGAAGTTAATGCAAAATAAGTGGAGTTATCCCTGAATTTATGTAAACTTAAGTTCTGAAACTTTGGAAGTAAAACAGTTTCTTGGGTCTTTAAATTCATTCCCCCATTGATGTTATAAATAGTTACTAGGTACTCAGACTAGCCTACAAAGATCTATTTAATCCATAGTTATAGTATTGTTTTGGTTCAGTTTCTGGGTTTTATGGATAAACCCTGTGATACAAATCAAAATGAAAGAAGAGTTCTTCCCCTTTCCTGGGTGAGAGACTAACGCTAGGACTCTGTATTTGAAAGGCAGTTTGTCTTGGAATGCTCTCCTTGCCTGCCTCCACCCTCAGGTTCGGTCCCATCCTTCCTCCATGCTCTCAGGTGCCCAGTCATGCTCTGCTAAATCCCCCCAGCCTGCTGCTTGCTGCACAGCTCAGATTGCTCTATGCTTAGAAATTACTCACCCTTGTTTTTTCCTTTAAATAAAATGTCTATTTCCTTGATACAGCTCATCTCAGTGTGATTGACCCATTTTGTCCAAAAGTATGAATGACTGGTGACCCCCCTCTCAACCATGTGTATGTGTATATCTAGCTAAGAAAATTAAGAAATAACGGGGAAAACATGCATTTCAGTGGAAAGTACTTGGGGCCTGCAGGAGGATCTTGCTGTTGGCTTGACCTATTTAACCTGCCTAACGGCCCTCTGCTGGTCAGGCTCTTACACCTTCTCTGTAGATTTGGGTGTTCTCTGCCCTTCCCTCCGTACTCAGATTTCTGAAAGCCCCTTCGCGTTCCATCCTCCGCTGGCTCCCACAGGAAGGCTAACAGCGAAGGCAGGTAGTGGAGATGCGCCCTGCTGTGCGAGAGCCGATGGCTTTTCCTTTATGCCAAAGACCGGTGTGTAAAGAGAACCGTATAAAGTTAACTCTGAAAACGACCGAAGAGTTGCTTTCGGGTTTTTGCCCAGAAATGCTTTTTAAAATAACTGCAAATTGCTTGAAATGACTTAACATTTGTTCATTGGTATGTGTAACTGTTAGGGTGAATGCCCCAACATCTGTTTATTAGAGGAAGCTAAGTGTTGTTATTCTTTTTAAAAAGTATTATTTTTTTAAAGGAATTTACTTGGAAACCCAACAATCTTGCAACGAAGGATTTTTTTTTTTTTTTTTATGATGAAAATCCTTTTTAACCCAAAGGAAATAACTCTACGGTCCTAAACGACCCTGGGGAAAGGTGAAAAAGTACACTCTTTGCACAGTTTGGCTAGTGCTGCTGGAGAAAATAACTAATACAGTTTAATGTCCAGCCGCAAGGGGTTTGTTAAAATACACGTCTGGAAGGAAAATTTCTCCGGACACTTGGAGAAAAGTCATGATAATGCCCTTTCCGGCAAAGGAAAAGAACCACACAGAGCTTAATGTAAACCTCTCAGCTCCAGCTGTGGGTCGTTCTTGCATTCACAGATTTTTCCACTTGAATTCCCTTTAGTTCTTGTTCATTGTCCTTCGCTCCGGAGAATGGATTTCCTGCTACTTTTGCAATAAACGCCCGTGCAAAGTGTCTCTGGGCTCCCACCCCGCCCCCTGGGGTCCTAGCCAGTCCTGGCACCGCCCTCCTTCACTGCAGCAACCTGGAGTGAGAAGGTCCTTGGGCCCTGAAAGGTGTGCTTGAGTGGAAAAGAGGTCACACTGCCTTCACGGCTCAGGGAGCCGGGAAACCCTTTCCTGCTGCCGCGCTCTGCTCCCCGAGAGGGGCGCGCAACTCGCGAAATCCCGCGGGGCCCCCAGACCCGGGCATCCGCGCGCACCCTAGCTGAGCCCCAGAACGCAGAGTCGGATTCCCGCGCCCCTTCCGCCACCCGTTAGGCAGATGGACTCCAAGGGGCGAGCACAGCAAGTTCCTGGTACCTTGTGTTTCTTACTTCCAAAACAGAAAATGGAATATTCCCGTTCCGGGTCCCTAAGGGAGGTGATAGATCGATGTTTCTGAGATATTCACGCGTCGCTGGCGTCCGGGCATCTACTCGCCAGCAGTGCAACCCCGTCGGCCCCGCTCGCGGGGCGCCGCTCCCTTCGCAGCAACCGCGGCCCCCACCGTCAGCCCTGCACGCGGTTGTGCGGAATCTGGAGGCCTGGTTTGTGGGCGCTCGGGAGGACCGTGTTCATCCTGTCTTTACACTCAGCCGTCCTCCCACCCCCTGCCCAGGTCCAGTGGGGGCAGAGGGCGGGGAGCGAGTCTGCTTTCCCCTTCAAGTCCTGCTCGCTGGCCCGCAGGTAACACAGGGGAAGACCCCCCGAGTTTCAGTTGGCCCAAGAACTTGGCGGCAGAGTTGCGCCCAGGGGCCTGGGACACCGCAGCAGCGGCTCCCCCGAAGCTGGCGGCTGGGTGGGAGCCCCCGCGGGAAGCTCCGGGTCAGGTTTTCCCCCAGCGCGGGCTGCAACCTGGGGCTCAGAGCTGCCTCTGCAGCCCTTTCTGTGATGTTGGAGAAAGACACTTAGGGAAGCAGAGCAGGCGCGGCTCTGAGCCTGGGTTCCAGAAGTCACGACTGACGGCTACCGCGCTTCCTCTGTGTGCACTGTGTGATTGTTTTAAGGGCGAAGTAGGCACTGGAGTGTAAGTGTGTACTACCGAGAGAAGAGGAACCGAGCGAAGGATTCGGAGTGTTTCCCAAATGAAGAAGACCCCTGATTTAAAGCACTGCCCAGAAACCGCCATACCGAGCAGGGCCCTTGGAACCAGAAAAGCCTGGATTTCAGTCTTAACAGCTACCTCTTCCCTGCGTGTGAGCTCTGTGACTTTGTGGAAGTTATTTGACCTCTCTCAGAAAGGAAGGTGGTTGCAAGGATCAGAGGCATGTACTAAGTTGTGACCACTATTAATTGCTTCCTAACGTAGGGCTGCAGTCAGAGGAAGTCATGGAAGGCCCGCCTCTGGCACATGCTTCACTAGTCTCACCGGCCATTCTTCCTTCTAGATCCCAGTCAGCTCGCGGGCCTGCAGCCCCGCCCCTGGCGTGTCAGTGGAGGGGGCTGGAATTGTCCAGTTCTCTGGTTCTGTATACGGCCAGGCCAGCGTAGTGGGAGGAGAGGAGGAGACGGGGGAGGGGCAAGCTGACTCCTGTTTCCAGAACTGCCGGCAAATGCGTAGAGCAGCCCCTGGAGCTAGAGTTGGGAGGGGAGGCCGCTGCAGAGGTGCCATCTGGCCCGCGTGAGGATGATGTTGGTCAGGGCTCCGAAACCAGACGGCTAGGATCCGGGAAGGTCCACACCACAAGGGAGGAAGATGCAGGCCGGGGACTGTGCCCAGGAGGTTGAATTCAAGAGACTTTCAAGGGCGAATCATCGTTCCTTAAGGTTTTCCAAAATTTAGAGAGGCCTAGAATGGCGTCCTGCATGTCCAACCAGAGATGCACATACAGTTAGCCCTTGGGAAATGCGAAGCAGAACCCAGAGAGCGGCAGAGGAGGCCCCAGACGCCCCAGCGCGCTCCAGGGTGGCCTCAGCTGAGACAACTGAGCCAAAACTGTGAGGGAAACAGCCAGCCCCCTATGGAGTTCTGCCCCGGAGCGTTGAACTGGGCGACGCCAATAACGTGGAGGCCCAGCGCGGTTGGGGGTGCGCCCCTCGTCACAACCCAGCATGCCAGTGACAAGCTCCCTGGTGGTGCTAGGACCAGGCATGATTACCTTGAGGGGAGGGGCAGAAACTGATCACTTGCCAAGGGGTATGATACCATTTCCATAATTCCTTTAAGGTAGCCTACATGCAGCTTCTAAGTTCCAGATCCAGGGAACACAATTTCACCCCTGACCCCTGCTGAGGACTACCACAAAGGCTTTCATCTCCGGTGGATGCATTGGTGTGCTTATTCGTGGACGGAAAAAAAAATCGGCAGATAAACGTATTCTGGACTCGTCTGCATTCTCCTTCCACATTGTCCTTCCCTAGAATCAGTGGTTCTCCAATCAGAGAGGAAGTGAAGCGTTGATTTCAAACTCAAGAACCATCAGGCAGATTAGTTTCTCTTTCCCTGGCCCTGGCGCAGGCTTGTTAACGGAGCCCCTACACCCAGCGTGGACTTTTGCCAAACGGAAAGTGCTGCGTTCAATTTCTTCCCCTTCTGCTTTAAATCAACTCTAGTTTGCTTTTTAACACTACCTGTTCCCTGACACCCAACAAGTAATACCTCTCTGGGGCGTGGATGACAGAAAAGAAAAACTTAAAATGCTGAGGTTTGTTGTTTAGGGCATTTCTTTAAAATGCCAAGGAAGCTAAACTAATTGTTGCTTTGGGAAGAAATTTTGGAAGAGAGGTAGAAAATGTTCATGAAAAGAGGATTATGTAGTAAAATGTCAGAACCCAACAGAACTGGATTTCAAAAAGTGGAACGTGAAACATGAAAAAGGCCAGGGCAGTAGCAAATTGTGGCCAGAGAGAGAGGGCTTTTGCTAGGTCCTAACCACCCCCACCCCCCAAAACACACCCCGAACCTGGGTAATAATTTTTTAAGACACATTACAAAGCCCCTGTATTGAAGAAGCTCATTCATTGTCATTCATTCAAACTGCCTGGTTTTTTATATCCTATTACTAGGATAGTGTATCAGAAAATTGGTTAATTTGTAAAATGCATAACTGCCTCTAAAGAGCTGTAATCTGTTTTAGTCAAACTGGGATTTTTGAAAGACTTTCATGAAAGGCTAATTCACGAATCCACAGAAGAAAGTGTCCCCTGGGGAACTCGGGACTGAATGTGGGAGAGCAGACCCCCAAGGTTAAGGACAATCCTGGACCTCGTAAAGAAATGATGTAGCAAATGTGCTTTCATATGTGTATTTTAATGTTTATTTCCTTGTAGATTACCAGAAATCAAATCACTGAGAAGTGTTTTTAAGTACAGTCATCTGAAAAATATTTTGGAAAAGTTTATAGCTTAACTTTTAAATGAGGTGGCAGATAGCTTTTCATATATAGTTTTATTTTTACATCTCTTTCCTATCTCAAAGCCTCCCAAGAATGAGATGGGTTTCGACTTAGTCCCATTTTACAGACAAACGGTTCAAGGCAAAGGGGAACTGCCACTATCCTTTTGGTTAACAGGGAGCGGGCTAGCTGAGTGGCCTTCCCCAGGCCCAAGCCCACTGGCTGGGGGCTGACGTGGCACATCAGTTCCATTTACCCCGGCCATCAAAATGTCTGGAACAAACTGGTGCCAGGAGTACTTAGGGAGAACTTCCTTAAAAAGGAAATACGTTTGTTCTTAATTTGAACAGAGAGTTGAAGAACCCAGCTTTAAAAGGATGGTTAGGGGTAGATACTCTGGTTTCTCTTCAGATAGTATAAATCTTTTACCTTTTATTAACAGGATGGTCAGGGACTGGGAGGAGGAAAGAGGATTATATTTTACCCTTTATGGGTAGCAGTTGGGGGTCAAGTGGGGGTTGAATTCACTACATACTTGAAAAAAAAATGGACGTTTTCGCAATTCCCTGCCCCTACGGATTTACTTAAGACCTCTTAAAAATAATGTAAAATGACAACCGCAAACTACTGATGGATTTGATTAAATGTTAGATAATATAGCCAATTTTGCACATGGGTTTTGCAGAAAAAAAGGAAAGCCTGAATAAATAGTCAGGTACAGAAGGCATAGGAAGGAGAAGAAAAGCCTTTGGTTTCCGATCGCCAGTGACCACTCCCCTGCACCTAAACCAGAGGGGAGGGCTCCGCTGCTCACCCAGCTGGGGCTGGACTTGGCAGAGGCTCGGCGCAAGGCCGTGGCGTTCCTGCACAGCTGTGGAACCTCCTGGCTCCATGAAGGAGACACAAGGAACCCACGAACCTTGTCCTTGGATTTCCTCTTGCCGTGCCTTCTGCAGGGAATCCTTAAGGAAACACTGCAAAGTGGGGCTCCAGAATTTTCCAGAATTTGAATTTACTACTGGCATCTCAGTTGGGGGTGGGGGCAGATCTAGTCACAAAGGCAGCGACGGTAGTCACGTGTATTTTGTAGCTGCCACGTTTCACTTCTCCATCGTATATGTGAGTGGTCAGTTAGACCCCGGTTGATAAAGAAGTCTATCTTTCAGTAGGTGTGGCCTTCACTTATTTGGGGAAATAGAAAATTGCAGTGTCCCATAAATACCAAAGGGTAATGGCTTTGTTTTTCAAATAAAACGTTGATGTCAGCCCAATATACGGGGGCAACAGATCCTTTGGAAAGTGAGGGACCCCAATTATTATCACTTTCACTACCTTTTGAACACAGCTTATCCTTTTAATTTTTAAAAGTCCTTTGCCATTAGAAAGAAATCGAAATCGACGTGATTAAAGCCAATTTCTCCGTCTTTTCCTTTTTTTCCTCCCTCTCTGTCCCTCTCTTCAATAGTGGTGTGAAAGTTCAGTTGTTCTCCGTTATGAGTACAAAGCTCTGGAAATCAGCTAACGTGCCAGCACCGGGAACATATCCAGGCCCGTGGTGCGAAAATGGAATATGTTCTGTTGAATTATTATTTTTGTCCTTTAGGTTTACATCTACGCCCTTGTATTATGTAAATTTCCGAGAAGCTGTGAATCACAGGGTTAGGTAGAGGAGGGTCCCCCGCCTCCATGCAGTAGAGCAGACCCCATTCAGTCTTTGAACGATTCACAGCCTTGTTCCTTCCACCGCCTTTTACCCAGAACCAGCTTCCCTCCCCGGCCTCGACCTCGCAGGCCAGGAGGGACGCAGGGCCGTTCCCCCGGCCCGGGAGCCGCGTTGGTGACATCAGTCGGCCTGCCCCTGGAGGTCACCGCGGGCCTCGGGATGCTTTTCGCGGTTGCCGGCGTCAACACCGACGCAGGGCACTTAATGCCTCGAGGTGTTTCCAGGATCCTCTTCCACTTTGAGGCTGAAGGAAGATTATAAGTGCGGGCCCCGCTGTCGTGGAATTCAAAGAATTAACTGAGTTTAAATAAAGAAGAGGCGGTAGGAAGAAAAACGAAAAACGGCTTCCCCAAGACAGCAATGATTTAACGTTATAAAAGTTACTAAGACTCCTTAATGCGGGATTAAACTGCTGCTTGGCATTTTCGCAGCGTGATGTTAAGGCTCAACCCTTGAAACCTGTGCAGCGCCTGAAGGGTCTGGCCTGAGAAGGCCTGAGGGACCGAGGGAGGGGGACGGCGGGGGAGCGGCCACTTCCACCAAAAAGGGGGCCGGCCAGTGGCGGAGCCTCACTCCCCTTCAGGACCTTGGAACCCGCTGGCGGAGGCCACGCGGCGACGGTGCTCTGTGGTCAGGCATCCCGCCTCCTCTTTGAGAGGGAAAGAGGAGCTGGGCAGGGGGATCAGGGGCTGGAGTGAAAGGACAAATTGGAGGGTGGGCCAAGAGGGGAAGGTGCAAGGAAACTGTCTTAAACAGAAGAATCTAGTCAGAAAATTCTCTGGCTACCATCAGGAAACACCAAGGGCCTGAGAGAATTTGCGGGGGCGGGGGATGGGGGCGCACAAAACCTCAGAACCTGACAACCGACTGTAAAGGTTTTCGGAGAGGATACTGAGAGGTGCCGCCCCGTTTTAAATTGGCTTAAGAAAGTGTTTTCTGGGACACTCAAAATGACAGGCAAAACTAATAAAAAGATGCTCCAGTTTCTTCTTGGGCGTGCCACAGCGTCAAGCCGGTTTTCTCTCACCTGCCATCTAGATTAAATGACCCTTCAGTTACACCCTGTGTCGTCAAAGCAAGTCTATTAGCGAATGCTCTGTTCAAACACTTTTCAAACAGGAGTTTTCGGCCATCTGTTACTGGGTCTTTAAACCCGATCCTGCACCCCCTCCCGAAACTCTTTGGAGTTTCCCCTCCTCCACCCTGCGCGGGGGCACGGGGAGGGGGCGCCGAGATGCGGCCGCTGCCGGATTCGCGCGCGTGCGGCTCTGGGCGGAGGGAGAGGTGGGAGCGCGAGCCAGACGGCGAGCCCGAGCCGCTCGGAGGCCCGGGGTCAGACCGACCGGGTCGGCGACCTCACGGCGCCAGCGGACCGGACACCGGAGGCCTGGCCGGCGCGAGATCGGGGCCGGAGCAGCGGGGCGCAGCGAGCGCCGCGGGAGTGCGCCCAGCTCCCGGCCCCTCCGAGCGGCTGCGTCCGCCACCCGGTGCTCCACCGGCGGTCAACCTGAGTCCGGTCGCCCTCGGCCTCGCCGACGGCATTTGAATTGTTTGGGACTCGTGAGTAAGAGTCGCTAAGTGGAGAGCCCGGCCGCGAGAGTTATCAGCTTTTCTGTTTCACTTCGGGCTTGCACTAAATGGCTCTGGCCGGGCCACCGTCTCCTGAGTCGGCGGGGCGCCTCGGCGCCTGCTCCCTCGGTAGGAACGCGGGTTCCCCCGGTGGCCGCGGCCAGGCTCACCCCCGCCGCGCTGGGGTGCCGGCCCAGGCCGCGGAGGGCGGCGGTCCGCGCCCTGCACTCCCCGGCGACAGCAACCAACCGCCCTTCCCGGAGGTAACTGAATTTATAAACGGCTCCCAGGCGTTTCTGCTTAAGGATTTTAGTTGACCTCTGTTGCTTCCCCATTCTTTTAAAGCTCATTTTTTGCTTTATGTTATTTGAATCTCTATTATTTTTCTTTCACCAGAAACAAGGGAGAAAGCTTGAAAATAACATTAAAACTGCTAAACCTCGTGGGCAGAAGCAAGGAAAGAGTCGCGCTGTGTGTTGAATATAGTTTTTTTTATTTTGACCACCAAATGAGTTTTTAAAATTATCCAGGGACTACTGCAAAACGCTAACCAGCCAATTGCGCTAACCAGCTATCAGTGTAGGCCAAGAGAGCATGTGGGTGGTGGGGCGGGGAGGGGTGAGATTGTCTTCAAATTGTTCACTTCCTAGGGTTCAGTGACACCGTCAATTGCGAGAAAAAACTTTGTTGGTTTTTGTTGCTTGACTCCTAGGCAGCTCCTCGAATAAGCTGGAGAAATTGGGTTGCTTGTTTATAAACTTCTTTTCCACCAAGTCGGCCCTGATTCGAAGCCTGGCAGGCCTGCGGGAATGGTGAGAAAAATCCCAGCATTAGTGGAGTGGCAGAGGCAAACCCAGCGAAGGTGATCGGTGTTGGGAAGGCCTGCCACTCATGAACAGTTTTTACCCTTGGGGCTCTTCATTTGCATGTATGTACTGAATTAACACGCAAATGATGTTTGGAGAAGAATAATTCCACTAGGTTTAAAAGAAAACTTAATATAAAGGTTGTCCTAACCCACCTTTCCTTCCCTAAAAGAAAGGAGGACTATGAGTTAAGTGGGTCCCTCCTATACTCCTGACCTACCTGCCAGATTACCCTTCACATGCTATACAAAATTAGCAAAAATTCTTTTTTTTTTTTTTTTGCTAACAAACTAACTAAAAGCATGCTAGCACATTCGTAGCCTTAAGTCTGACCTTCTGACCTAGGTGTTTTAGTGCTGGAAAGTTAGTTCTCACTATGTATTCATTAACTAATACTCAAAACTCTTTCCTTGAATCTTGCAGACCCTTCCTATTTGTATCCTATTCCATCACCCTTCCTCCTTCACACACCACAAGAAATAACAGACAACCAGTCAAACAGCTGAGAAAACTATGGAAGAATTTAGGAAAGATTTTTTCTCCTCTAGAAGGAAGAAGGTACATTACTTTGCATGCTATTTATTAAACAGGGGAGAGTGTGGATGATTCTGAGTGCCTGGAGAGGGGGATTCCTCAGAATAATAATCTCTTCTCCCTCCTGTAGCTCCAAGTACCTAATAGGAAGCAAAGAGAAAACAGACTGTTGTTTGTGAAGAAGAGGCAGGAGCTGTGGATGTTGGAAAGGCCTGAAAATCCTAAAAACATGATCAAGGATGAGTTAATGCACTTGGCAGAAACTTGGATAAATTATAATATTTCCCAATTCACTTTTTATTTTAAAAATTCAGCAGTACCTCCTGACTTATTATGAAGAGATTAAAGATTATGGATGATTCAATAATGGATGGCTCTATTATATTGCCTATTAAATCAGATTGCAGTAATCTAGATCAGAAATCACATTTACTGGACACAAAAGCCTATGGAAATTATTCAGGTTATTGAGTAATAGTCTAGAGCATAGTTTAGAAGCACTAAAATCAAAAGTAGATGCTCTAGTGAAAAGAGTACTTTAAACTGGTTTAGAGGAGTAGAGCTTTCTTTTAATTTTCTCGGAAGGTCTAAACTTGGAGTTTGTTATCTGGTCTCTTCATATCAAGGACTGCCCTGCCTCCCTGGAAACATCACATGCAGGACAAAAAGCACATACTTAAAACTTGCCTTTCACATGGATTTAAGTGGGCACGGAGGGCAAATCAATAGTGCTTTCCCTGGTGGGGAAGGGGTGGGACCCTTAATTGTCAGCTCTGACCAAACAAGGGGGAATTAGAGTATTCTTCCAGAAAACCCAAAGAAACTATAACCGAGTTTCCTTTTGCTGTTAAAAAAAAAAATAAGAAAAAACAAAAAAGGTTCCCTTGCATTTTTAATAAACCATTTTTAAGTGTTGAACCATTTTAGAAGCTTCTAAATTTTCCATATATGCTCTGCTTTTATGGTGGGTTTTGCTGTTGTTGTAATTTTTCAAGTATGTTTGGGAGAAAAAACACCGGAAGGACTGGAGAGATTGACAATAAGACAGAGGGCTTTCCTAAAGTACGTTTTGCATTTTGTTTAAGACAATCTTTACTTAATAGAGGTATTTTTTTTTTAAGGTAACACCTGCTTTAGGTTAGGTTTCGAAAGGAAAATACTCATTCACAAATCTTGGAATATCGAGACCTGGATTTATGAAGCACCTCTTCAGTCTTTAGGATTAGGAAGCTCAGGTCTATGTGTTAAAGGGAGGGCATAATTGCTACTTTGCGATATTTGTTACTCAAATGACACTATACCTTCAAACACTTGTCAAAAAGGCAAATAAAGATTAGGGAAAAAACAAACTGCTGAAAAATTAACTATACGAAACACTATAACCCTTAGGCAATAATTTTCCTTTTTTGGAAAAGGAGAAATTACTGAGGTCAAATCGAGGCTCTTTGCCGTTAAGAAGGGAGCAGCGGAGGAGGGTGGGAGGAGAGGGGGGAGTACAAGCGACAAACGTAAAATAAACTGGGGGCATTCAGTCAACTAGGCAGGTAATGCGACCGAAGCGGCGAGTTGTACAAATCAGCTGGGTGCTCCAAAGTTTTCCAGAGACCTGCTGTTTCGTGCTTTATTTATTTTATTTTATTTTTTTTTATTTTTTGCTTTCTCCTTTAAACCTGGGCCTACGTCGCAGAGATGCAATAGGAGGGGAATTTTACGATGTTGGGAATCGGCAGGTAGGAAAGGAAACCTGATCCTTCCCAAAAGGCTGCAATTAAAGTCTTAACCGCGACCCATCTGTCGTGGGACGACCCGCCCCCTTCCCCTAGCAAAGCCGTCCGGCGCTCTTTGTCTGAGCTGGGAGGAAAGAAGACAGGTTCATCGTGCCCAACAGCAAACGGAAAGAACGTTTCCAGCCTAGGCGCACCCTGGGTGACTGCGGCCGAGCCAGGAACCTCTGCGAAGTTGCACTGGAGGCGTGGCGCCTCTTTCCGGACACAGTCCTTGCGCTCATCTCTTTCTGCACGTCTCTACCGCTGCTTCTGTCCAAACAGCCCGAAGCCATCCTGAGACCTGACACGAGACACTAGGCCTATAAGGCCAGTCGTATCTCCCACCTGGCCCTTTGGCTGCCTTTACCTTTGGCTGCAGTAGGACTCAAACCTCCCCACCCCCGCCTTTTCCTCGGCGGCTGGTTTTTCCACCACCCAGCTAGCTGCTCTGCTTCGGTCTGGAGCATCAGGCGCCGTTCCAGCCCGGGCTCTCCTCGTGTCCACCCCTCTCGGCTCGCCGGACCGGGGTGAGGCCGGCCCTCACGAAAAGCCAGAGTGAGTGTTGCCCTGGCAAGTGCTGGGCAATGAGGTAGGGAAGAGGGATTATTTTGAGGTCCATTTCCTCAGACTTAGCTTTTTTTTTTTTTTTTGGTGTAATCGCTCAAGGGCTCAAAAATCCTAGGGGTTCTAGTCGGCTTGCGTCCAGCCTCCCACCGCAGAGCCTTTCCAGAGGTGCCCACACTCGCTTGGCCCGGCGTCTGGTATCCGACACCACTTGTTCTACACGCACCACTTGGGGGGTACTCACCAGGTAGACAGACTGGAGACCCTTGCTGGAGTCTGCGGTCTTGCCCTACTCCGCCAGCGGGCGGGGGCTCGCGGTCGCTGTGTTCTCTCTTTGCAGCCGCCAGTGCACGCCTAGCCCTGGCACACCTGACCTCGGGGCTAAACTCCGCACAATCGCCGGCTTTCAAAGGGGAGGGACAAGGAGGGAGCGCGCTGTTGCTCGCCGCGCGCTCCGGGCCGCACCCGCCTAGGCGGCGAGAACACGCGCAGCTGCAGTAGCGGTCACTGGAGTCTTCCAGAAACACTCCTTACGTTCTACCACCGTACCGCTCCTCCCAGTAAGTTTTGGCAGGGTCGCCTGGACGCGCTGCGTTGCAGGAGCCAGGTCTCCGCAAGCTCTGGGAGGCGGAAGCGCGGCTGTGGCCAGAATGCAGGAGCTGGCAGCTCGCCGCTGGGCGGTGCACACGCAGCCCAGCCGCCGCCCGCAATGCTTTGAGGAGGCGTGCGGACCCCAGCAACTGGGAGGTTGGGGAAGGAAATCAGTAAGTTGTTTCCCTTCTCCACTCCACATTCAGAATCTAAAATGCTCCGAGGCAGCTCTAGTGAGCGCAAGTACTTAAGGAAATACTCTCTTTGCAGGCTCTCAATGGAAACGCATAAAAGAGCGCGCGTGTGTTTGTTGCGGGGCTAGGTTCCAGCCCTAATCGAGGTTTCTTTTGGTGTGACACCGCTCATTCCTCGCATCTCCTCCTTCAACTTTGTGGATGGAGCGTGTGTCACGGCATCGCACTTACAAAAACACAAACACATAACAAGCCCCCCAAGGCCTTTAATTCTCAGGGGCGTTTAGGGAGGCCAGTTACCTGCCGGCGTCTTCAAAATGGTCCAGACTGCACTCGGGCCGCAGGGACTGCGGGATGCCGGAAGCACTCAGCCGCGCGTCCTGGAGGAAGAAAGAGAGTTTCGGAGTAGACGGTGCGGCTCAGACCCGGGACCCGCTTCAGCCCCCCGGAACCATGCGGGGAAAGCTGTGATTTCGCTGCCGGAGGCTTCCTGACCGCCGCTTTCTGAAGCCTGGAGTTTGATAAATATAGCCTGGCGTTTGCCCCTAAATTAGACTCCGTTTCCTTATTTAGCCCTTGCACAATGATTTTAGATGATGTCACTTAGCGCTAAACGAGAAAATTGATCTCAGATTTGTTTGGCGTTTAAAGCCTGGTTAAACAGATTGAGAATTAAAAAGCCAGAGGAAAAAGCAAAGGGGTGGGGGTGGGGGTGGAAGGTGGAGTGGGGGTGTAGGGGAGCGAAGTGTGCGCCCTGCAACGTGTGCGCAGAGGGGAGGGTGCCCCGCGAGGCGCAGAGCGCCCCCGCCTCTTCTGGGCGGGGTAACTTCACTCACCAATGAAAAGTAGTCACCGACTGCAGAGAAAAAAAAAAGTTTTCCTGTTGACTGTTGGAAGCGAATTGAGCAATTATCTAGTTTACCTTCTCCTCTTGGAAGTTAACGATTGGCGAGATCTTGGCTGCGTTATTGACACAACACTTTCTATTGATAGAAATAAGTAGTGATTGTCCCCGAGTCATTGGTGCGCCAAGAACTCAGAGATGGGCTGGCAGGAGTCCATTGGGCTGGGCACGCAGGTTCGGCTGGTGATGCTGGGGAGGAGGAGGAGGAGGAGGCTGCTGGTGGTGATGGTGCCCGTCCCCCTCTCCGCAGGTCTGTGACGAGCAGGGAACAAGGCAACGACAGCGCAGCCCGGCCCCGGCTGACGGACGCTGGTGACTCAGACATGGACAGTAGCTGCCACAACGCGACTGCCAAAATGTTAGCGACTGCGCCAGCCCGGGGCAACGTGATGAGCGCCTCCAAACCCTTGGCTTTTTCCATCGAGAGAATCATGGCGCGCACCCCCGAACCCAAGGCCCTGCCAGTCCCCCACTTCCTTCAGGGAGTTGCGCCCAAGGGGGACTCCAAGCACTCTCTGCATCTTAACTCGTCGATCCCCTGCATGATCCCCTTCGTGCCTGTGGCGTACGACACGAGCCCCAAAACTGGAATGACGGGATCGGAGCCACGGAAGGCGAGTCTGGAGGCTCCGGCAGCCTCTGCAGCGGCACCCGCAGCGCCGGCGTTTAGCTGCAGCGACCTGCTCAACTGCGCACTGAGTCTTAAGGGCGACCTGGCCCGCGACGCGCTGCCACTGCAGCAGTACAAGCTGGTAAGGCCGCGCGTGGTCAACCATTCTTCCTTCCACGCCATGGGAGCCCTGTGCTACCTGAATCGAGGTGACGGCCCGTGCCACTCGGCGGCCGGCGTCAACATCCACCCGGTGGCCTCCTACTTCCTCAGTTCCCCTTTGCACCCGCAGCCAAAAACGTATTTAGCAGAAAGGAATAAACTGGTGGTTCCGGCGGTGGAGAAGTATCCCTCGGGAGTAGCTTTCAAAGACTTGTCCCCGACTCAGCTGCAGCAGTACATGAAAGAAAGCGCCCAGCTTCTGTCGGAAAAAATCGCGTTCAAAACCTCTGACTTCAGCCGAGGCTCTCCTAATACCAAACCCAAAGTTTTCACTTGCGAAGTGTGTGGAAAGGCAAGTACGAGAAAGAAATTCTCCCTTCCTCCCATTCTCCCTTTCTTCCCTCCCTTTTAAATTTTATTTTGTAATGATTTTATTTGATTTCCAAGGACGTGTTGGGCTAACCTGTTCTACTTGTGTTTGATTTTAAGGTCTTCAACGCGCACTATAACTTAACCCGTCACATGCCGGTGCACACAGGAGCCAGACCCTTCGTCTGCAAAGTGTGTGGAAAGGGTTTCCGGCAAGCTAGCACTCTGTGCAGGCACAAGATCATTCACACCCAGGTGTGTTCTGTTTCGATTTCACCTGCTTTACTTCGGAACGGTTTGTAGAAAATGGCCGGTAAACTCATACTCTTTAGCATAAGGTTTGTTTAAAATGTGCTGCTGGACACGGGGAAATGCCATGTATTGTTTGCCTTTGTTCTGCTTAAAAGCAGGAGAGCATTCCTGTGTTTTTGAGTTTGCAGGACTCCACTTAATAGCAAAAATGCCTTAACCTCTTTGCTTTTCCTCTCTTCTGCTCAGGAAAAACCTCATAAATGTAACCAGTGTGGCAAAGCATTTAACAGAAGTTCCACTTTAAACACGCATACCCGAATACACGCAGGCTACAAACCGTTTATATGTGAATTCTGTGGCAAAGGATTTCATCAAAAAGGTATTGAACCAGGGAGATGTCTTTCACGGTAGTTTTACCGAAAACCCTAAGTGTTGCGGCTTGTTTTAGAAAACGATTGTGAAAGTGTAGCAAGTCCACTGGCGCGTGTGCTGCCACCCAGCCTCCTACCTGTGAATCTGATTAGCATTCGAGAAAGGCTGGGTGCATCTACCGACGGGGCGTTTTCCTTAACCACTTGTTCTCGTTTTAGATAATTGGGTTAATGAAGATACGTTAAAGTGTGGCGGGAAGGGCCTCCTTGTAGATGTTTGTAAATAAACTGAGGAGCGAAGTGCGGGCAGGGAGCTGCAGCCCTGCCTCGCTGGCTGTCGAGCTGCGGTAGCCTTTCCTCTCGCCTCCTTGCCCTTCGGCCGTCCACGCCTTCCTTTTGGAAGTCTCTTTTCAGATCCACGTCCCTGTCATTTGTCCTTTGCAGGGAATTACAAAAACCACAAGCTGACCCACAGCGGGGAGAAGCAGTTCAAGTGCAATATCTGCAACAAGGCTTTCCACCAGGTTTACAACCTCACCTTCCACATGCACACCCACAACGACAAGAAGCCCTTCACCTGCCCTACGTGCGGCAAAGGATTTTGCAGGAACTTTGACCTCAAGAAGCACGTCCGCAAGCTGCACGACAGCAGTGTAGGGGTAGCCCGCCCGGCTGCCTGGGAGCAGGGCGCGGACCAGCAGTCCGCTCTACCGCAGCCTCCACCTGCCGCCACGCTGCAGCCTCTGCCGTCCCAGCTGCCGCCCCCTGGACCCCTGCAGCCCGGGCTTCACCCGAGCCACCAGTGATCAAGGCCAAAGTCCCTTCCCAGATCTATCCGGGGTCCCCACTACTGAGGCTTCGGCAGCGCAGAGCTGGACCTCAGGATCCAAGCTGGTCTGCAGAACCCAGGGCATGTTGGGCCCCGCATGTTGGGCCCCACACGTCGGCGCCGACCAGAAGAAGCCTCTGAATTCCCCAGCCTTTTTTTTTTTTTTTGCCTCTTGCATGCACCTGCTAAATGTTTTTGTGTATTTTATTCTAATATATAGGCACTAACACTTATGAAAATTGGGGGTTTTGTTTTTCTGACTTTTTAATTTGGACTTTTCATCTCGGGTGGAGAGATGGTGTTTGTTTTGTTTTAAACAATTTTCTTTTGCTGTATTTATTGAAATCTGTATTATCCTACCCGGGAATGCTGCACCATTTTCATTTTATTATTGTATATATTTCCATTGTGTTGATTCTGTGATCTCAAGATGCCTGCCTATTGTTTATAATCATTTCCTCTTTCCCCGAAGTAACAAAACACTCTGTGTATGTTATATATACACGCATAGATGAGTGTACCTATAAAGGCACATTCCACACTGAGCACACGCATACACATCAGATAAGTGCCGTTCATTATGGATGAATTTGAATTTCGGTTTTGATTCTTGCACGTGAAAATTGATTCATTGGCTGTTGAAAATAAATACTTGGAATGAGCTTATTTCGTCATCAGCTTCAGGGCTCTGTTCGAATTGTTCAGCTAGAGATCACTGACTCCGACCTTCTCATCCTGCCTCCTTTTTAAAAGTTCAACTCTGTGTTGGTATCACCTAATGGTCGATCTGAAAACTTCACTGAGAGCAAATACGAGTTTCTTCAAACAGTAATGACTTTGGCAAAGTAATGAAATTTTGTAAAGCTCAGAAGTAGAAGATGTGGAGTTTTGTAACAGACCCAAGTCTTTGTCCTGGGCTCTCTGAGGGGCTTGTAGGGCTCCTGAGATGGGGAACCACATCCTGGGGATGTGCATAGCGTGCACCCCCACAGGATCTGCAGTCATGACATGTAGACAGTTATCGTTTGCATCCTGGAGGGACATACTGACTTGTACACAGCTAGCAAAGAGAGCCTCCGTGTTTCGAGGTGTGCGTACGTGTTTATAGATGAATATACTTCCATTGAAGGAGGAAACATGGATGAAAACCAAATTGTGGCGGGTGCCAGGTCCTTGAAATGCTTCAAGTGTTAATCAGCAGCTCTGCTGTGAGCTTGGGCTCTCGTGTTTTCTAACTGCAAGTCTCCTGTTTTCTTGCCAAAACAGTGAAACAACTGCTAAAGACTTTAATTAAGAGGGGTAATTAGTTCAGATTTATCAAAGACTGGTTGTTATACTATTAGCTGTTCAGTAAAAGCTGCCAGACAAGCTCACAGCTCAGCACAGCCATCCCGCTGCATTGGGGCCACATCCAGGGATAAAGGCTGCGGGGGCGGGGGCGGTGCAGCGAGTAGGGTACCTGCCTCGACCGCCCGCTGTCCCTGCGGCAGGTCGGGCTAGCCCGGTGGGTGGGTCTCTACCTCTCTCCTCCTCGTGCTCCAGCCAGGCCCCGCCACAGAGGAAAATCCACAGTGGATCCGCACAGTGGAGCGCAGGCCTGGGAGAGCCCAAGTATTTCCTTCCCGTGCCCAGGGCGCAGTGCCCAGTATGTGGAGACGTGCCAGGAACGAGTTTAAAAGTGCAGTTCCGCCTCACTTTTGTATTATTCCTTGTGGCAGTCAAGGAAATGCCGCGCTGGGCAGCGACCCGCAGGACGAAGGACGGAGATGGGCTGGGGCACCTCAGGGGCGAGGTGACAATTTCCTTGGCAACCAGAACCTTCATTTCAAGGCGGGGAAGGATTGATGGCTGTCAGTGTCTACAGCCAGTGACCTGAGGGGCTCCTCGGAGGCCCAGGAGACAGTGGGGTGACAGAGAGCCCCGTGGGGCAACCGCTGGTTGGCCAGTGGGTGAGCGGGCCCTGTGGGACGTCCGACTCAGGACCCATCGGAGCCCTTTTCACAGTGGGGGAGGGGGCGCGACCCCCGCCTGGAATTGGACCGCAGGGTCCTGGGAACAGGGAAGTCCGGATTCCACGTGCAGACTTTGGAGGCCAGACTTACCTGCTGTTGCCCCAGGACGCACGCCCTTCATCACCCTTCACCATCCCCTTACCCTGGGGCCCTAGGGCTTTTAAGTCCCAGCCCATTAATCATTAGATCGAATCCCTACATTTCTGTTTTCTTGACTTCCCTGCACCTGACACAATCTGTGTCAGATATGACTTCAGAAAGATTTGGATAGTTTTGGAATTCCATAGTTGGGTGGATTCTGAACCTGAGCTGCTGGCAGAAGTGCCATCTCTCCCTGAATATTGCAGCTGACTGGAAAAATTTGTTCCAGGCGCTGGCCTCCTTCCTACACTGCTGCCCACGCACGCAGGGACATCCCCCTTAGTTTACAGGTAGTGACCTTTTGGAGGTGGCTTAGTCGGATCTTGAAAACATTTATTCTCACTGAGTAAATAGAACGAGGTCAGGGGTCATTATAAAGGGCAGAAAATGGCCTTTGCTTGTTGAACTTATTCTCAATAATTGTTTGAACTTGTTCTTAAAACCCCAGTGCGTAATACTTCCAGACTTTCAAAGTGACACAATCTTACCCGTGGAAAACACAGTGAATTGTTGAGGAAAGTTACTAAGCCATAAAATACTTCCAGTTAGAAAGTACCGAGGTAGTTGTCCCACCTTCTAACACATGCCAGTGTGCTTTGACTTACATTGAAAACGGAAGTATTCTGTGGAAAGATGGGATTGGCCGACGGGGGAAGGAGGAGAGAGGGAATGGGAATCTGCAGTTGTACGTGGAGCGACTTAGGGGAGGTCTGATTTGGGATGGCGCAGCAGTGACAGAGCAGGCAGGCAAAAGGAAGCGGCTGCCTGGCTGCTTGAGTAGCCTGAAGTGGCGGCGATTAAGTAGGACCCGCCAAAAGGATATTCTCTATACTAAGCACTCAAGAGATTACTTGTCAGGAGGTGAATTATCAATAAACTTTGATTTATGGCAAAGCTGTTAGAGCTTACTAAGCAGAATATCCTTGAAGATAGTATGACTTCAGAGATTAAGTTAGAGGTGCTATCAATGGATGAAGAAGGACACTTAGATAATAGTCGATGGAAGACCTTAATAATTCTCTCCCCTTTAGCAAATATTAAAAGGTGACTTTTTCTCTTTCCTATCTAACCTGTGTCTGCATCTGTGTGTGCTTACATAAATGTTTATGTTTGCTCAGGAAACATGTGTCCTAAAACTACAAATAGCAAATGGGCTGACCCATGTCCACCTTCTTTTTTTATCAGACTTAGCAAATTCACATTGAGTAAAGCAGAGTGGCCAGTGTTGAGATTACCTGCAGAGAGAAGTGGTTTACCTTCATCTCTTTCTGTTGGAATCAACTTTTGGTACAGAGAAAGGTGGCCTGTGGGGCTGTAGGGACCAATTTTAGAAGTTTACTGACCTGGGGCCTTATGCTTTATTCAGTTTTTTAAGTTAGAACTTAGAACAGAATTAATCATGTAAATAGTTCATGCCTACTGGTTTTATTTATTTATTTTTACAGGTTTACTTTTCTGTCATTTGGGAGAGAAGGGGAGGGAGAGAGAGAAATACCAATGTAAGAAACCCAGATGGGCTGCCTTCTGCACACATATCTCCCTTCCACCAAGCCCCAGCAAAGGATCAAGCCTGCAACCTAGGCATGTGCCCTGACTGGGAATCAACCAGAACCTTTGGGTTACAGGATGATGCTCCCACCAACCGAGCCATACCAGTCAGAACCCTGCTGATTTTATTTTAACAAGCAACACTGATCCTGATTTCCAATAACTTCTTTCCAAAGGATATAGTTCATTCAGACTTTCAAAATTTTAGTTTGAGAACAAGTAATTATGCAAATTAAGACTAAGATGTCAATTTCTCAGTAGTAAATGAAAGCATTACTTAGAAGTTTCATTAAAGTTACTTGGTGGTGAAGTCCGAAGCTTGGTGACTTTCTTATAGAGCTTTGCTTCTTTCCAAACGTGGAAGAAATGAATCCGTAAGACACAAGGGAGCCATAATTCCCAGTCATAACGCACCCTGTTTGATAGATACCCTTTATACAAGCAGCAGCTAGCGATGTCAGAAAACATCATTCGTTAGATTTAGTGACAACTCAAAGCATTTACTAAGTTATAATTCCAATGGGTATGTTTTGTCTTTGTAAAGTATTCATTCCAAAATATACAATATGAAATATAAATTATTGCAAATTCAAAATTAGGGAAGAAACAAAATAGTTTTCTTCATCACTTTATAAACCCTTGTAATGGGTAAATCTTTGTTGCCCATGAAGTTTATAATTTTAAGGGATTATGATTCACTCTCTTACCAAACAGTGCATTTTTATTTACTTTAAAATTATTATTATTATTTTAATCCTCACTTGAGGATATATTGTTGATTTTTTTAGAGAAAGAGAAAGTGGGGAGAGAGAGAGATTGATGTGAAAAAACATTGATCCACTGCTTCCCTTATGCATGGCATGGGGCCTGGGGATCAAAGGAAGCACAACCCGGTATGTGCACAGACTGGGAGTCAAAACCGAAACCTTTTGGTGTAGTATGGGAATGATGCTCTGACCAACTGAGCCACCTGGCCAGGGCCAAACACTGCATTTTTGGCCAAGAAAATTAAAGATAAACCTAAATTTCAATGGGTAAAAATATAAGGTTGTTGACTGGTTCCAAAAAAAATTTTGAGCCAGATAAAAATTTTTTTGTCATGATTTGGCCAAAACCACATATTACTTTCATGCTAGAAATTATATTTCTAGTTTACATTTCCATTAATTTAATTTAAAACCAAAATATTAACTATCTTCGGAAGTGGAATATACCTTATTATGAATTTTATTGTTTCTAGAAATCAAGGCAATGTCCATTCTGACTCCAGGGCAGACTAACAAAAAACAAATAAAGATATATCAATCAACACACTGGTCATTTGTGTATTCTTGGTGATGAGACAACTGCCAGTCCAAGCCAGCATACATTATCTTCCAGGCAATAAAGAAGAAGAGGAAGCCTGGTATTTAAATGTCCTCGAAGGAACAATCTACTTCTGTTACGGGTTTTTTTTTTTTTGCATGTATTATGACATGTTGCCTATAATAAACTTTGAGGAAACGTCAAAATCTGTCATGCACTTGAATGGACAAAAAGTTACCACAAATAACCATGTACACTTTCTGGTCAAGTATGAGGTTATGTGAGTTTCAAATAAAGTCATGTGGCTGTTGGTCTTATGGATATTAAGTTACTAAATGAAGATGAAGTTAAATTCTGTCCATACAAGTCTCCAGGGCTAATAATTTGCTGTCAAACACACAAATGTTGCTCACGGGTACAAATGTGTGGTAGTGGGTAGAGAAAGTATCACTGATCAGTTCCTAACTGGAGCTAGAAATATCTCACAAAATAAATACATCTGTTTGATTTAACCCTGTTCTTCATGATAACAATAATTTAGGCTTTTTTGTGCATTTGTGTGAGAACTCTAAAAGTTCAGAGCAATGCAGAACCCTCTAATCCCAGTAACAAATATGTCTTTTGATAGCCCACCATAGAAATGTAATTTGTCAGTTAAATGTGAGCCAAATCTGGAGGAGGTGAAACATCCCACAAATGTAAATTGTTTATACAAATCTCTGAGTAAGATTTGCATTTTAAAAATTTCAGCAAAAACAAAAGTTTGGAACAAACCTCTGTGGGACAATCAACATAGTTTCTTTAACAAATAATAGCAAATGAAAGAAGGAGAGCGGAAGAGGGAGCAGGTGAGAAGAAATGGGAGGGGAAGAGGGGGACAGAAGGGAAGGAATGGGGGAGAAGAAGAGGAGGGTACTGGGATAGGGAGAGCAAGGAAATCTATCAGTTAAAAGAGATTTTCAAAACAGAATTACCGAATGTTTTGTGTGAATCTTATTTTATCGCAATTCAATTAAATAAATTGTAAAAACAAAAGTCATTTATGGCATCAGAGTTTTGGAAATTTGAACACTGACTGGGTGTTTGATTAAACTAAGGAAATATATTTACTTTTTAAGATGTGAAAAAAGTATTATGGTTTTGTAAAAAACATAGCTATTTTAGAATATGTCTTCAATTATTTAAGGGTGAAATGGTAAGTTGCTTAAAAATAACATGGGACAAGGAAGTGGACATAGGTACAGGTCATTACGATTGGCCATGAATTGATAATCGTTGAAACTGGCTAATGGTGAACAAGATTATCTTGTATATCCTAAATTCTTTTTTAAAAAAGATTTTATTTATTTTTAGACAGAGGGGAAGGGAAGGAGAGAGCGACAGAAACATCACTGTGTGGCTGCCTCTCACACGTCCCATACTGGGGACCTGGCCAGCAACTCAGGCATGTGCCCCAACTGGGAATCAAACTATCGACCCTTTGGTTTGCAGTCTGCGCTCAATCAACTGAGCCATACCAGCCAGGGCTATATCCTAAATTCTTTTGATTACATTGGAAATTTCACATAAAAGTTTTAAACAATCTTTTACAGTAGGTTGTGTCATTTCACAGCACATTTTCCCTGATAAACACTTATAATCCTATAACCTTAAAGTACTACCATATTTTGCCATGTATACTGAGCATCCACAGTTTTTGTGTGCAGTATGCATGGGATATTATACCCATGGTATGTAATCATTATACCCATGCATAATGTGCATCTTTATTTTTTCCTCAAAAATTTGGGTAAAACTGTGTGCATTTACATGGCAAAACATGGATAACTGCATTTTTTACATTGTTCTTTTTAGTCTGATTCCATGACTAATATCATCACAACAGAGAGCTTTAAATTAAACACTTTGTAGAAATGTTTAAAAGTGAAGTTAAGATATGTAGAAGGAAGCCAGGTGGTGAGGGACAAATACCATATGATCTCACCTTTAACTGGAACATAATCAACAAAAGAAAAGAGCACACAAACTATAACCAGAGACATTGAAATTAAGAACAATCTAACAATAGTCAGAAGGGAGGGGTGAGGCAACAGGAAGGGAGAAGGGTTTTCAGGAACTACTATAAAGGACACATGGACAAAACCAAGAGGGAGAGTGGAAGCGAGGGAGGGAGGTGGGTTTGAAAGGGGTAGGGAGAAAATACAGAAAACTGTGATTGAACAACGATGAAATAATTAAAAAAAAAAAAGATATGTAGAAGGATTTGAAGTAGAAAGATGGTTTTTTAAGGGATGTAAGATGCTTTTCAATAATTGTCAGTTTACTTTGTAAAGAAAGAGAACCAGTGAATCTGTTACTCTCCTGAGAAGCAGGGAGGGCTGAGAGCCAATTATATTGATTAGACTATTTCAGGTAGTAAGAAAAAATATATATATGCAGGGGTTGATTGAAAGGCAATACATAAAAGGGAAGCTACCTCAGCATTATGTAGTTGCTCTGAGTACCAAGAAAACCAGAACTAAAACTCAATATTCATTATTTCGTTGATTCAATGAGGTGCAAGGCACCAGCTTAGGTGCTCGGTATGCAGTAGGGAATAAGACTCATATTATTTTATCTTCCTAGATAATAATTTACATTCTCGTAGGGAAAACTGAAGTGAACCGTGATCATAAGTTACCTGTAAGTGTCAACAGAGTGCTATGTGTTCACATGACAAGAGTAACCTTTGGGGTAGCCTGAAATCTGATGACCTATTTCTCTGTATTCACTTAAAGTGATGGTTTCAATTGGGGAACAGTTTTTCCCTCCAAGGGCATTTAGCATTGTCTGGGGACATGCTGCTTGTCACAACTGGATGCTGCTAAATATCTGAAAATCTATAGAAAGTTCCCCACAACAAAGAATTACCTGGCTCAAGATGTCAATAGTGCTAAGATTCAGAAAATCTGACTTAGAGGTTCTGGTCCTCAGACGAGTTCTGGTCCTCAGACAAGTTCTGGTCCTCAGACAAGTTCTGGTGGGGTCAGTTTGGTCTTTTCATTTGACCTATTTACATAGATGCTGATCTGCGGTCCACTCACTTGTGACCCCGTTTCTATCAGTTTCTTCTTCTGCACTGTTCAATATGCTATCAAGCCTAATCAGTAAAATTTTTACCTTAGATATTCTAATTTTCAGTTCTAGAGCATCCATTACTCTTCTTTTGTTGTATCCTTTTCAGCTGAGAGTCTCTGCCTATTTACTCATTATAGCCAGTATTTTCCTTTGAATTTCGAACAGTTTTATAATAGTTGTTTTGAAGTTCTAGCCTGCTAATGCTAACATCTCTATGAACTTGGGATATGTTTCTGTTGCTTATTTGTTCTCTAGATTATAGGTCACATTTTCTTGTTTATTTGAATGTCTATTTTTTTACTGTAAACCAGACACATAATATCAGTACTGTATTATTGAAAGTCTAGATTTTTGTACCCTTTAAATAGTGATAAGTTTTTTTGTTTTTTTAAGCAGGGAGAAAATTTGCTGGTGGACCAGCTTGATCATGTTGGAACTTGGGTTTTGGTTTTGTTAGAGCAGTCTGTAGTAGCCACAGTAAGATGTAGATTTTCTGGAGTCTCAGCTGAATGCTTGGGTATTCAGCACGTTCTCGTCATTCTTGCTGGTCCAACACCTCTCAGAATTGGGAAAAATCTAAACTCTCTGTTTAGCTCAGAGTTCCCCAGTAGTTATACTCTACCTGGCTTTATGGAATTTCTCTAAATGCAAATACAGCTTAGTGTTTGGCCAAAGACTTAACAGGACCCCATACATATTTCTGGAGCTCCCTTCTCTGTACAGTTTATTCCTCCCTCTTACCATGTCTTACAACTGCCGGCCACTTTAGCAGCCCCACACTCTGGTGTTTGTTTTCCGCACCCAGTGTGGTGCTCGCTGGACTCACTTCCTGGTGTCTTATTTTGTGAAGTGACTTCAGGCAGTGGAGTTCAACTTCCAGATTTCCCTTCTCTTAAGAATTACAATTCTGCACAACTTATTGTTTAATGCCTGAAACAGTTGAGTCAACACTTTGGCTAGTTTTATCATTCTTTACAAAGGGAGAGTACCTGTGATACCCATTTTTCTGCTATTGTAGGAACTGAAAGTTTAAGGTAAGTTTTTCCTAAAGCACTTGGTGCAGGCCACAGGATCTAATGTGCAGAAAGGGCTGCATTGGCACTGTTCCCCAGGAAGGGTCTATGACAAGGCAGGCAACTGGATGGTTATGCACTTCTTGTCCGTATAAAAAGTATACAACTTTTAATTGTGTTTTAAACATTAATTTTGAAAGACATTTAGCTCCTCATTTTTAACCTGTCACATCTTGTTTAATTACTACTCAAGGTCCACCGCTTGGCTGGTACTCAATCATTATTGAACTTCTACCAGATAATCAGCATGAGTGCAACTGTTAATCAGAAGGGATGAAGCAAAGGAGATTTGAGAAGGAAATAGTTAAATAATGCTTAATGATAATATAACTTATATTATTGTCTTACATTTTTACAGCTTTTATGTATAAGATTTCACTTTATTCTCTACAAAACATTATGAGTCAGGAAGACCAAGTTTAACCAGCATCATTTTACAGGTGAGGACTCTGAAGTCTTCAAAGATGAGGAGCCTTGCTCAAGGTCATCCCGATAGCAAAAGACAGAAGTAAAGTGGTCTAGTCTTCTAATTCCAAACCCAGGATATCTTAAGCAATCTTATCTAAGGATAATATTAGAAGCAGCGAGATATGACAATAAATGTCCTTAGACACTAAAGGAATAGGACTTAGGAATGGAGTGGAAACCAGAACCAGAAATGGTCCAACTTTGAAACTAATTGTTAATCAATGGGGACTGGCTCTTTTAAAATATTCCTGTAATTGGAGATAAAATTACACTCATGAACCTTACAATTTCATTAGCTTCAAGGAAGAACCTCTGGATTGCAAAAATGATCCTACTTTCACATGACCATGGAAGTTATACAGTCTCCATTGCCAAAAGTAGAAGACTGAATATCACATGACTTGGCTGGTTGGGTATTTTTTAACTTTGAGACAATTTAATCTTATCATTTATATAATCAATATATTTAATGTGATATATAAAACATAATAAAAGTAGTCTGGAGATTATTTTGTTAAGTAAAATAAGTCAATCAGTGAAAGACAAATACCATAAAGACCTGCTAATGAACAAAATTAACTGATAAGCAGAATAGAAACAGAGGCATGGATACATGGGACAGGCTGACAGTTGTCAGAGGGAATGGGGGAGGAGGGCTTGATGAAAGAAGGTGAAGGGATTAGCTGAAGAACATATATGCATATCCCATGGATACAGATAACTGTGGTTATGGCCTGAGTGAAGGCAGGAAGTAGAGGGTGAGAGCTGGGTGGAGGTGGGCAAAGTGGGAAAAATGGGAGCATCTTGCATAGTGTAAACAATAAAATAAAGTTAAAAAGAAACAAAAGTAGTGAAACAGGGTGCAACCAGGGCAACCTCCAAATAGGTATTTTTAAAGGGGGTCCGGAACTCAGGGTATCCAGAAAATATTAAAATATAAGATGTCCTCACATCCACAGGTCTGAACTGGTGGATAGGACACATGGAGCAGGGCCCTTGAGAGTTGTTCTGCATAGCAACAGTTTTATAACTAACCTCAGGCATAGTCATTTAACATATTTATGACTTTTAAAATATCTATAACCCACTCGCCCCAACAGGTCTGTTTCATGGATATGTTAAATAGATGTGGCCATGCTTTGAGCCAGGGGGCTGGGAGTAACTTCATCCCATGACATAACTGGGAGACAGCTCCCTCCTCACTTATAGCACCTATGTGAGAGCTTGGAAATGATTCCCTCCACACCATGGGGCCACACCTGCCTGGACGTACTATGGCAGCCCAGAAAACTGGAAAAGTGTGGGAATTCTGGCAGACATAGCTGATTGCGAGAAGAGTTGGAAATGAGGCTGCAGAGGAAGATTCATGCTGGGATTTAAACCCAGGCATGGCAGCCATACTAGGAGGGGACCATGTGACTTTTGGTGAGAAAGGGAGAACCATGAGGCTTTGGGGCTCCTTTTGCCATGCAGCTTAGGAAGCTGGAAAGCAAGATGTAGCAGTGATGCAGAGCTCTCTCTTAGCAGTTTGGAAGAATTCAGGAGAGATACTCCAGGAAGGAAAGGGGTGAAAGAACTCTTGCTGGTGGGCCATGATAAGGTGCCACGTGGTTTTGGATTAACTGGAGATCACAGAGTGACACAGCTGATGGTGCTGGGAACTTCAGGAGGCCTGCCAGCCAAGCAGGGATTACTGGGAAGAACTGGGGTTACCTGAGCCACAGACTTCTATTTCTTTTCCTGAGATACAGTCCCCCAGAATGGGCAAAGGTGGGAAGGAAGAACTGTCTACATTTGTGGGTGTTTTAAGGGGCTTTGGGGTCTTTATGAAGCCATTAAGTCATTACTCTAAGTCTGTATAACTTTTGAATAAATAGTTCCTTTCCTTTTCACTAATCTCTGATATTGAGGGCTATAATTCCCTGGCAGTGTGCAAGGCTAACCTAGTGCAGAGGACTGTGGGAGAAGGGGGGGGGTCCATTCGTAATAGTATTTTGTTCTCCCCCACAACAAGTCTGTTCTATAACAGTAGTATGATGCAAAAGCAGTATGAGAATTAGACCAGAAGTGAGGACAATCCTCAATCTCACACAAATTGGCAGAAAATGCTTCATGCCACTGGACAATCCATGGTGCATTTTCATACATATTTACACAGTGGAGATTATATATATACACACACACGTGTATATATTGCTGTTCCATTAAGCATAAATATTGTATAGAATAAATTTAAAATATAAGAAATCACATTTCCAATATGTGAGGGCTGTTTCAGGCATTATCCCAGATCCTATGGGAACTCTGGATAGAAGTTTGAGAGAAAATTTTGAAAAGTATTATAAAAACTAATTCAACCAAAATTTATTGTCTTTTATGAGACAAATCTTGCACTAAATGCTGTGGCAATAGTAATAAAATACAGGGGCATTGTGCATCCTTTAATGAATCTCAGTCATAATATATAATTAGAAATAACTAACCCTATAAGTACAAGTATATAAAGTATAATGTAAGAGTCATGAGAATCTATCAAAGAAGGATCTAATGAATCTTGGAGTGAGAGAGGTGACATTTGGAAAACTTTTCCTGAGGAAGTGATTTTAATGGGAGTATTTTTACCTCTTTGTATAACTTTGTTGTCTATAAGCCAGTTTCTTTCAACAAGAGATTTAAATCTTAGGGAAGAGAGTAAAATATAATTCTAGAATAAAAAGATTACCATTCTATGTTGGATCTTAGGGTTAACCTCTAGAATCCATGGTGAATCAAATCTTAAAATCTAGACTTTGTCAAGAGACAAACAATTTTTCTTAATTTCAAAAGATTTATTTGGTCCTGTTAGGTATTTTGGGGAAATTTCAAATATAAGTGTCAAATACATAAAATATATAAATATAATTATTTCTATAACATTACCTGTTTGGCCTGGGCTAAAGATAAGTTGATTTTAGAGAATGACACTTGGATTATAAGACTTAATTGGGAGCAGGATCCAAGATGATGGAGGAGCGAGTAGAAGACACACTAACCTCCTCCCAGGACCAGTCTGTAATTACAACTAAGTTATAGAGAAGTCATCTTCAATGACCAACTGAATGCTAGCTGGAGAAAAGCCTTCTCTAGGACAGCTAGACGAAACCCCTTCACTGCAATGAGACTAGTAGTGAGTGCGGAGGAAGTGTGAGAGGGCTGGCTGAGCTCCCATGGGTGGCAGCTGAAGTTGTGGAGGGATATTTCAGTGGCTGGAGAGTTCTCCCTGAAAAGTGTGGGGCCTAAACCCCAATCTGGGCTCCCCATTTGCAGCACCAGAGCCAGAAAGAAACCCAGATAACATCCACCTATGGAAAGCAGCAGGGTTTCTGTCTGCCAGGGAGTGATGGCTGGAGATACAGAAAGCCTTTTAAAAGGCCAACACAAAAAATTCTGTTTGCAATGACTTACCCTGGGCTCCAGCAAAATGAGGGCAGAGACAACTAGAGACACCTGAGGAGAAATGGGTTGGTGGCTCTGGGGAGAGAACTGAAGTGACAGCTGCCAGGATCTCTGTGCTGAGTCATTCCCCATACTGCAGAAGCCATCTTTCTCAGGCAGAGCACTCCTCTCCAAGTGGCATCAGCCTGAGGGGAAGCAATAGTTCCACCTGTAGGAATCACTCTGCTCTACCTTGTAGTGTTTAAGCAGGGCTTGATTAGTTTAACATTGATTAATTTAACAACTAAGACAGAAAAAACAAAGAAGCAGCCAAAATAGTAAGATAAAGAAACAGTCCCCAGATGAAAGAACAAAAGAATCTTCTAGAAGATCTAGATGAAATGGAGGCAAGCAATGATCAGATAGAGTTTAGAGTAATGATTATAAGGGTACTCAACAGCAGGAAAAAAGACATAGAAACCATAAAAAAGGACCAGTCAGAAATAAAGAATGCAATATCTGAAATAAATAATACACTGGAAGGAATAAACAATCGGTTAGATAAAGCAGAGGATCAGATAAGACATTTGGAACACAAGTTAGGGGGAAAAAACCACCCAGGCAGAGCAGCAAAAAGAAAAAAAAAAGAATTTTAAGAAATGAAGAGAGGTTAAGGAACATTTTGGACAACATGAGCATAACAACATCTGCATCATGGGAATACCAGAAGGTGAAGAGAGTGAGCAAGGTATCGAGAATTTATTTGAAGAAATGGTGACTGAAAACTTTCCTAATCCAGTGAAGGAAAAAGACACACAAGTACAGGAAGCTCAGAGAATCCCAAACAAGTGGAACCCAAAGAGGTCCATGCTGAGACCCATTATAATTAAAATGATATGATTTAAAGACAAGGAGAGAATACTAAAAGCCAGAAGAGAAAAAGAGATTGTTACATGTGAGGAAGTATCAATTAGACTGTCATCTGATTTCTCAACAGAAACATTTAAGGCAGGAGGGGAGTAGTGTGAAATATTCAAGGTGATGAAAAACAAGGACCTACAACCAAGGCTACTTTACCCAGCAAGGCTATCATTTAAAATTGAAGAGAAATAAAGAGCTCCCCAGACAAGGAAAAGATAAAGGAGTTTGTTAACACCAAACAGTACTACAACAAATGTTTATGCACCTAACATAGGAGCACTTAAATATGTGAACAAACCTTGATGCACATAAAGAGAGAGATCAACAGAAATATATGCACAGTTGGGATATTTAACACCCTATTGACAAAATGGATAGATCGTTCAGAAAGAAAATCAACAAGGAGACAGTGGCTTTAAATGACCCACTAGACCAAATGGATTTAGTTAATATCTGCAGAGCATTTCACCCCAAAGCAGCAGAATATACATACTTTTCCAGTACACAGGGAACATTTTCTAGAAGAGACCACATGTTAAGACACAAAACAAGTCTCAATAAATTTAAGATACTTGAAATCATGTCAACTATCTTCTCTGACAACAATGCTATGAAACTAGAAACCAATAAAAAAACCACATAGAGACATGGAAACTAAATAACATGTTATTAAACATAAATGGGTCAACCATGAGATCAAGGAAGAAATCAAAATATACCTTGTAACAAATGAAAATGAGTAGACAACAATACAAAATCTGTGGGGCACTGGGAAAACAATCATATGAGGGAAATTCATAGCATTACAGGTCTATAAAAGCAGCTCATAAAAACAAGAAAAAGCTCAAATAAACAATTTAACCACACACTTAAAGGAACTTGAAAATGAACAACGAACAAAACTGAAAGTGAGTAGAAGGAAGGAAATAATAAAGATCAGAGCAGAATTAAATGAGATAGCATCTAAAAAAAGATACAAAAGATCAATGAATTCAAGAGCTGATTCTTTGAAAAGATAAACAAGATTGACAGCATTAACCAGATTCATCAAGGAAAAAAGAAAAAGGGCCCAAGTAAGTAAAATCAGGAATGAAAGAGTAAAAATAACAACCAACATCAAAGAAATACAAAGGATTGTAAGAAAATATTATGAACAACTATATGCCAACAAATTGGACAACCTGGATAAAATGGATAAATGCTTAGAAACATTCAATCTTCCAAAACTCAATCAGGAAGAATGAGAAAACCTGAATAGGCCAATAACAGTAATGAAATTGAAGCAATATTTTTTTAGTATTTGCTCTCAGCAAAAATGTTCTGGACCTTATGGCATCACAGGTGAATTTTAGCAAATATTCAAAGAAGAACTAACACCTGTCCTCAAACTATTCCAAAAAATTCAAGAGACTTCCAAAGTATTTTTTTATGAGGCCAGCATTATCCTAATTCCAAAACCACATAAAGACACTACAAAGAAAGAAAATCATAGGCCAATATCTCTGATGAACATAGATGCTAAAATCCTCAACAAAATATTAGCAAACCAAAATAATATGGCAATGCCTCAAAATGATCATACACCATGATGAAGTAGGGTTTATTCCAGGAATCAAAGTTGATACATCCACAAATCAATATATGTGATTCACCACATAAACAAAATGAAAGATAAAACACATGATCATATCAATATATGCAGAAAAAGCATTTGACAAAATCCAGCATCCACTTATGGAAAACAAGCAAACAAACAAACAAACAAACCTCATAGCAAAGCGGGAATAGAGGGAATATACCTAAACATAGTAAAAGCCATTTATGACAAACCCACTGCCAGCATCATACTCAATGGAAAAAAACTACAAGCTACCCTAAGATCGGGAACAAGATGGGGATGTCCCCTTTCACGTCTCTTATTCAACATAGTCCTGGATGTCCTAGCCACAGCAATCAAACAAGACGAGGAAATAAAAGGCACCCAAATTGAAAAGGAAGAAGTAAAACTGCCATTATTTGCAGAGACATGACACTGTACATAGAGAACCCCAAAGATTCCACCAAGGAACTACTAGAACTGATAAATGAATTTTGCAAAGTAGCAAGATGCAAAATGAATATCCAGAAATCAGTTGCTTTTTTATATGCCAATAATGAACTAACAGAAAGGGAAATGAGAAACACAATCCCATTCCCAATTGCTACAAAAAGAATAAACTTAATCAAGGATGTAAAAGACCTGTATTCAGAAAATTATAAGACACTGAAGAAAGAAATAGAAGAAGATACAAAATAAGTGGAAGAACATACTGTGTTCATGGATAGGAAGAATTAATATCATTAAAATATCCATACCACCCAAAGCAACCTATAGAATCAATGCAATTCTTATCAAGATCCCAATGACATATTTCACAAAACCAGAACAAATATTTCAAAAAATTTATATGGAACCACAAAATGCCCTGCATAGCAACAGCAGTCCTGAAAAAGAAGAAGAAAGTTGGAGGAATCATGATGCCTAATATCAAACTATTTTATAAGATCATAGTAATCAAAACAGTCTGGTACTGGCATAAAAATAGACACATAGATCAACGGAACAGAACAGAGAGTCAAGAAATAAACTCACACCTTTATAGTCAGTATTTGACAGAGAAAGCAAGCACATACAATGGGCTAAAGACAGTTTATTCAATATGTGGCATTGGGGAAATTGGACAGGTACATGCAGAAAAATGGAACTAGACCACCTTCTTACACCACGCACAAGACTAAATTCAAGATGGACCAAAGACTTAAATGTTAGACATGAAGCCATAAAAATCATAGAGGAAAACACAGGCAGCAAAATCTTGGTTGTTGCTCATAGCAATATTTTATCGGATATATCTCCCCAGGCAAGGGAAACAAAAGAAAAAATAAACAAATGGGACTATATCAAACTGACAAGTTTTTGCACAGTGAAGGAAATCATCAACAAAATCAAAAGACAACCCACAGAAAGTGAGAACATATTCACTGATACATCTGATAATATCCAAAATTTATAAAGAACTTGCAAAACTCAACACCAAAAAACACCAAACAACCCAATTAAACAATGGGCAAAGGGCCTGAATAGACACTTCTCTAAAGAAGATATACAGATGGCCAATAGACATATGAAAAGATGCTCAATGTCAGTAATCATCAGAGAAATGCAAATTAAACCACAATGAACTGCCATCTCACACATGTCAGAATGGCTATCATCAATGCATCAAGGAACCACAAGTTCTGATGAGGATGTGGAGAAAGGGAGACACTTTTGCACTGTTGATGAAATGCAAATTGGTGCAGCCACCTGTGGAGCGCAGTATGGAGATACCTCAGAAAATTAAAACTGGATCTGCCTTTTCTCCCAGCGATCCCACTTCTGGGACTATATCTGAAGGAACCCAAGATACTAATTAGAAAGAACATAAGCACCCCTATGTTCATTTCAGCATTATTTACAATTGCCAAGATATGAAAGCAGCCTAATTATCCACTAGTAGATGAGCAGATAAAACAACTATGGGACATTTATATGTGGAATATTACACAGCCATAAAAAAGAAGAGAAATTTTACCATTTGCAATGGTATGGATGGACCTGGAGAACATTATGCTAAGTGGAATAAGCCAGTCAGAGAAGGGCAAATACCATATGATTTCACTCAGATGAGGAATCTAATGAACAAATTGAACTAACAAGGAAAATGGGGACAGACTCATAGATGGAGAGCAGGATGACAGCTAGTGGGGGGAGATGAGGGGATGAAGATAGTGAGCGAAAAGTAAAAAGGACTCATGGACATGGACAACAGTGTGGTGATTGCTGTGGGGAATGGGGTGCAAGGGAACTAAATGGTAGTGGAAAAAATAAAATAAAGATTAAATTTTAAAAAAAGGAAAAACCCACTGCTCCCCCTCCAAAAAAAACCAAAACCAAAACCAAAAACAAAGTCACACAGCACAGGGTGAAAAAAAAAAGACCTAAAAGATTTAATTGGGGGATGTTTCCAATGATAGCTGCTGTCTCTTCGATGGTCTCTTTTCTGGAATGAATAAACATGCGTCTCGGACCTGGCAGACTGCTGTCTGTCTACCAAACACTCCTTGCTTCTGTAATGATGAGTAAAAGCTGCCTGAAGACGTTTGTTTTCTCTTGCACTTTCCTGGTCTTACCTCTGAGCCCTGTGATTTCTTATGCTCTCTGCACTGTCTGAATGGCAGGAAACTTGACTGTCTCACCACCCCTCAGGAACTCATGTCGAAACACTGGATTGATTACGTCAGGCTGATGGACTTTGTTGAGCAGAAAGTTTCAAGTCTGTTAGATGACACCGATGTGTCAGAAGTTTAGAGAGACTCAGTGAAAATTCAGTGATGTCTACGGGTCCAGTTGTCTGGGGTATGTTGAGATAGTACCTCCAAAGTGAAAATGTTATTTCATCTCACACCTCTACCCCTTCAGAGAAAAAAACCATAATGTGATTTTTTTTAATGTGGAGGTAACTTATACATCTTTAAGGATATTATCAAGCTGCTGAATTGTCTATTACAAATTTACTTCTAAACTTATAGTGATATGAGGTGTAAATAATTTTTGGAGGTAGTTTTATGTGGAGCTTAAAAATCAGAATATTTCTGTTGCATAAGACCAGTAAGAAATTTGTAATTTTGCATGAAGAGGGCCTTAAAAATTATATAAGCTTCAGGTCTTATGCTACCTGAATCTGCTCAAGATCTCCTATTGTTTAACCATTTTGAGTTGTAATTTCTGTTATCTGGAGTTAAAAGCATCTTTAAAATAAAGAGGAAAGATGACATTTGTGTTCTTCAGCATCTTTTGACAAAATGCCAACTTTGCCCTTTTTTTGTTTCTCCCCAACTTTGACAGAGTGTATCTCAAGACTGGGATAACTTGCTACATATCAGCCTCATAGTATTTACTTCCTGAATCAAAAAGTGGGGCCTCCCAGAATTCCAGAGTAGCAGTCTCTGTCTTTCAGAAAAATGAGAGTGGTCCCGTGTACTAATCAAGATTTCTAAGGACAACCCACAAAACAGGATCTGTATACCTGAAACAGAAGAGGACTTTATTGAGTGGGAATCATGTGGCTCGCAGAGTCAGTTGCTCACCGTTTGGATCAAAGAACTTTGGGCTGAACTTGGACAGAAACAACGAGAGGTAAGAAACAGCCAAGATGCTGCCCAGGAGGCTGCACAGGCACTGTTGCTGCTGGTACTTGATTCCCTCACAGCCGTGGCTCCGAGTGCTGATACCTCAGAGTGAAGAACCCTGGGCAGAGCTATCGCATTGGCCTCTCAGAGGATGGTGTTCATGTCAATTCACTCTGCTGATTTACCTGAGCTTCCCCAGATTTATAGATTCAAGGCCGATTAAAAAGCCTTCAAAAATGAGTCGCAAAAGAGCTATTCTTTCTTGCCCTGTGGCAACATTCTGTCCAGGCTGGTTGAGTGGGTTGAAGAGTGGCATTTAAAGAAGGACCCCTGCGATGAAACATATTTTTTTTTTCCTACTTGGCTACCAAAAGGAGTCTGAATTTCATTTGATTTAGCAGAAAACACATTCTGAGAAAGGTTTCTTTAGGGCCTTCAACGTTATTTTCTGTGTTCCAGGAAGAATTTAAAATGCATTATTAAAAGACATAAATATAATAAGAAAAGAAAGTTTAAAGTTAACAGGTAAGAAAATGACAGCAGGAAATATAAAATCAAACCTGAATTAGGTTTAGCACACAAAACTGTGCTGCCGGGTCTTGCTGATTTATTGGCACTGAGACATAAATTTTGTGTTCTGCTTTCGGAAAACATGCATGGAAAGGGAGAAATGATCACTGGTGTGACTGACAGCATCCAGAGGCAGATTTGCTGGGCAGACGTAAACTACAGCAGTGGTGAGACACGTGGACATTTCTGTGGTAGGTCTTTCTAAAGGACACCGTGAGTGTTATGAGACAGCACCGGCCCAGAGAGGGTCTGCCTCAGGCCCACCTGTAGTGTGTGGGTTCTTGACTTCATGTAGGAAAGATTTCACAACACCAGTCCAGGTGATTTTGACAGTGTTTCTATTGAGGTCGGGACAGTGATACAAAGGAAGGACTTCGGGTAGAAGAAGTAACTGCAGAGCCTAGGCAGTGCTCGGCTTTGGCTCCCTAGAACTGTTATAGTAAAGGAATGAGCCACGATGGGGCTGCTGTCAGCTCACTGGAAAGTCAGAGAAAAGGGGGCGTTGGAGAGAGGATCAGGGGGTCAGCCCGGGGGGAGCTGCCGCTGCCCACTGCTCCCCTGGGTGCGAGTTTCATTGGGACGCTTAGAGTTTAGGAGGAAATAAAAAGTTCATGCCCAAGAAGGGGCATGGGCATACTCTAGAGTGAGCCTGCCAGCACTGGATCTTGGCCTGAGGGCTTTGAATCCTTTTATCTGCAGGTGAGAATCTTAGGGGAAGATTCCACAGAATGTTCAGCAGTTTTCCAGGTGAATTTTTAATATGCTGATGTGTCAAAATGAGCATGAGGATGGGGGCTTGGGTTATTCTTTGGTCTGCTTTACTGTTTTACTTTTATCTTGTCTGTTCACTTTTAATGGGGGTTTTGTTATTTGTCCCCCTGACTTCTGTCCTTGGGCTTAGCTGGCACAAACAACATTAATTGGGTCTCTATTCTTTATCTCCAGACCAAGGAGACTTAAGCTACATATTCTTGGGTTAGGGAGGAGAGGCATAAATCATTTACTCTCAAGTATCCTTGGTTAGGGGAGATAAGGTCTTGTGATTCACCAGCTGCCTGTAAATTGTTCAAACTGTTTGGCTGTTTTACTTTCCTGTCTCAGTTTCCCCATTCCACTTGCCCAGGAATTTTCCTAGTTTCTCACTAACCTGCCTCAAGAGGATGTAATGAATGTCATCCTCAAAAATTTTCTTATAATAAACACCCGTCTTAAAAATTGTTTCATATAGTTTTGCTTAGCCTGGGCTATTGGCACAATGTCAAAATACAACTTTAAAAATGATAAACAAGAGGCCTAGCTGTTTGATTCAGGAATGCAATTCTTCATTTTTTTTTTCTAAAAGTAGAGATTCTACAGGTATAGTTAGATTGCATTTCAGACATTTTTTTCTTGACTGTTGTGTTCCCCTGATGGAGATTTTAAAAATTTGAGCATTGTTGAGTTAATGTAACATAACTTGTAATACATATTGCTAATTAAATCAAATAACAGTGTTTTGAAAATCAATAGAGATAGAGGGTAGAATTAAAATTCTATTTTGAACATCTAGGAATCAGGTTAGATAATGTGCTAGAATAGATTGGGGCATGACAACAGCATGGAGGACGTCTGGGGGACACCTTTACATGCACCAGCATTCCTGCAAGATGGAATTCCGACTTTGATCTTATCTACAATTAGTCATCTAAATCTAATTTTCTACGTTTTAGGGCTTCAATGAGGTCAACCTGGGAAAATATTGAAGCAATTGTAATCAAATACTCATCTCAACCATAAACAAGAACAAAACAAACAAAACAAAACGAACTCCCAACTCAGGTTGTCCGTTATAACATTGAAAAGCGTAACCTTGCTCATTGGAGAACTTTCCAAGATACACTGGTTTTAAATATATAACTAAGTAAGACAGTAAATTGACTGAACTGTTGTTAGTAGGGATATGTTCATCCTCAGGTTGTAACAAGTTATTACAGTAGAAGGGGGAGAAAGCAAATCTGTTTTTGCACAACACCTATTGCCTAGCATGACCCTGGAGTTTGGACATGAACTCGATGGGTTTGAGAGAACATTTAACTTGTTTTAAGACCAATGAAGTATAAAGAAAGGTCAGTAAAAGTCCAAAAGAATTTTTAAACAAATTTATTGAGGTATAATTTACGTATTATACAAAACACCTATTTCAAGTACACGATCTAATTTTTAAATGTAAATTGACAAGGTTGTACAATCATCACTAAGTCTAAGTTTAAAACATTTTTATGGGCACAGAAGGAAACCTTCCACGTATTAGTGGTCACTCCCCTTCTCCCAAGTCCCGGTAATCTCTGCCCTTCTGCAGCTGGGGTGGAGCTTCTACCTAAGGACTGAGGGCTGCATGGGGGAAGGGGGATCCTCTGGGGCCCTACAGTGGAGTTTCTGCAACATGAGCTTGCAATAAGAGGATGAGAAATGCAGGCAACTGGAGCCTTCTGGGGGTGGGTGGGACGAGAACCTTAGGCTGGGGGCTGGAGGGAGAGGTATTCCCTGTCTTCTTTACTGCCCCTGCCTGCAGTAAAGTACCCAGGGTCTAAGGGCAGAGCTTCTCAGGATTAGGTGATAAGGCAATGGGCAGAGTCCAAATGCCACAAGCTCCCACCATCATTACCAAAATTTAGTTGATTTTCTTGAATGAATGATTTCCCATTTGCTATATAACCTTAAGAACAATGTTCAAAGATTTTAAATGATTATTATATATAATATACACTATTTAATATATAGCAATAATTTAATAATGTTTAAATCTATATAATATCTACCAGTTAAATTGTTATTTTGCTGGGAACAGGACTTCTGAATGCCTACATCCTAGAAGTCCTAAAACAATTTTTTGTCATTCTTAAGGGATTTTCCTGCCTGGTCAGTGGTGGCATAACTATACGTAAATCTTTTGCCACATCTTCTCTCATGAAGACAAACATAATGACACACCTAGTCTTTGCTCACCTCCAGGCTATTGCTGTTGGTTCTGATTTAATAATCACTCCTTCCTTCAGAAACTCTCTACCATCACCTCCTTAAATTTGCCATTTTGAATCTCAGATTAAATACTAATTCCTTGAGGTTTTTCTTGACTTACTGAGACTACATCAGCAACTCCTCTATGATGTCATAGCTTCTCATAATTTTCCTTCATAACACTGGTCGCAGAGTTTTATGATATATTTCTGTGTTTATTTGATTGACATCTTTTTTTCCACTATATTATAAGCTTCTGGTGGCAAGGTTAATGGGATAGTGTCTATTTTAGTATTCATCACAGGGCATACGACAAAAATTGTGGAGTTAATGAGTGAATAAATTCGTTCTATGTGCTATATAAACATTAATGCATACATGTAATCAATAATATATGTTATATATATGATTAACTGAACTGCTTCTAAGACATATTTCCACTCACACTCTCACCAGTATCATGTGTAAATTTCTTTGCACCCTTTCCAGCATCAAGTATTATCTTCATAAAAGTTGGGACTAAAATGACAGAATAATAAGTAGTTAAATGTGCTTTTCTTTTATTGATGATGAGCTTGAATAGGTTTTGCACCACTTGTACATTCTTGTCATTGATGCATTGTCTGCTCATGTCCTTTGTCCATTTTTTGAAGTCTCACTTTCAATAGAACTTGCAGCTTTTTGCTGGTGCTGGCCACTTGCTAATCTTGCTTAAGTATCTGAGCCTTGCCTCTGCCAGAGGGTGGGACTCTTGGCTTGGAACTTCGTCTCCAGACATTGGTGATCTCCAGTGTTTTGCCACAATTCACTTAGCCAATCTTATTTAGGGTGGGTGCTCTTCTGAGTTAATAAGGAATCAAGTCAGTTGTGGCACATTCTACCCTGCCAATATTTGTTTTGTGATGCTTCCTCTCTCTATCTGCCTTACTCGACCCAGTTTCCTGCAGATTACAATTACTGTCAGTCTCCTTCTTTCTGCGCAGTGGCATGGCTTTGGGGGTTGCTGTTCTCTTGGTTTCTGTTGGAGTCTCTGGCTTCTGCTTCTCCTCTTTCACTAAGCTCCAGCCTCTCATGAGTTCTGCCAGTTCTTTCTCCAGGCTTTTTACATCCTGTTCCTTGATTGGCTGCAGCCAAAAACCCACTCGTTCAATAGCATTAGCAGGTCACCTGGTGGCATTTGGCTTTAGGTCCAGAACAGAGGAAGCAGTAATATGTCATCATGCTGGAGTGCCACAATGAACTGAACAAAAGGACAGGTCACAAAATTGAGAAGTTTTGAGGAAGTTAGTCTAGGGCAATATTTTGTTTAACATTAGCCTTGTTACCCAATTAACAAATGTTAATAGAATCAATTTAATTAAAATAGTTCAGTAGAGGCAGACATTCCTTAACTGAATATGGAGGGGGTTTTGGATTGCTTGCTATAAACACACCCTCTTTTATTTCTTTGTTGTTGACATTCTGAATCAGTGGTTGTGGTTGAAAAACCAATGATTTGGATTTCTGGCCAAGATGGAGGCAAAGGTAGATACACTTTGCTTCCTTGCACAACCAAAAGAAGGACAACAACAAATTTAAAAATAAAAACATCCAGAACTTCCAGAAAATTGAACTGTCTGGAATTTTGGCAACCAAGGAGTTAAAGAAGAAACCATTCAGACTAGTAGAAGGGGTGGAGACAAGAGCCAGAGTGCAGAGTGGAAAGGACATGTAGCAAGGTGGCAGCTGTCAGACTGGGTGGTTCCACATTCATGTGCAGATAAACCAGGAGGAACACCAGGGGGTGAGACAGACCATGCAACCCAGGGTTCTAGCGTAGGGAGATAAAACCTCAAAACCTCTGACTATAAAAACCTATGGGGGTTGCGATGGTAGGAGAAACTCCCAGTCTCACAGGAGAGTCCATTGGAGGGACCCATGGGGTCCTAGAATATACACAAACCCACCCACCTGCTAATACTGATTTCAGTATTCCCACAGCCCAATTCTAGAAGGGCCCAATTCACTTGTGGGTAGTGGTGGAAGGGACTGAAAGCAGGGCAAGAGCCAAGCAAGCTAGTAAGCAGCATTGTTCCCTCTCTGACCTTGCCCCCCGCATACAATGCCATAACACAGTGAAGTGGGTTTCTGGGCCCCGATGAATACCTAAGGCTCCACCCCTCACAATGTAAAAGGTGCGCCAAGACAAAGAACTATGGCTCAAATGAAAGAACAGATCAAAACTCCAGAAAAAGAACTGAATGACAAGGAGACAGCCAACCTATCAGATGCAGAGTTCAAAACACTGGTAATCAGGATGCTCACAGAAATGAATGAGGATGGTCACAAAATAAAGGAAGAATTGAAGGCTAAACAAAGTGAAATAAAGGGAAGTATACAGGGAACTAAAAGTGAAGGCAAGGAAACTTGGACTCAAATCAATGATTTGGAACAAAAGGAAGAAATAAACATCCATGGATCTCTACATGGCACACAAATAAATAGTTGGTTATTCATAGACCATTATGAGTGACCCTTAATCATTGAAAGTGGTCAAGGGATGCACTTCACTAAAACCAGCCATGGGAAAACAGGGATATATTCTCTTGCCTGCTCCTGAGGGCCAGAAACAAGGGCAAACAGCCACTTGGATGTGGCCTTGGGAAATAAGAACTGCCCCCCCCCATATGCTTTGGGTGGGTCTCGTTGCCCCTTGCAGACAGGGGGTGGAGAAAAACTTGCAAATAGTGCCCTGGGTGTTTGGGACATGGCCCCTAATCTTAAAGGTGACATACCGAGGTCCAGCAGACCAGGAAGTGCTTCTTTGTGGCACCTTTGTGATACCTTATGGCCCATTATAAATTCTCCACTGTTGTTGCAAGGAGTTGTTGAGCCCCCAGTTGAGGTGCGAAATGTATGGTATTCATGCCCAGGAAAACCCTTTCTGACAGCTACTGCCTTGTCGACAGATCAGAAGTGTTCTTTTGTATACATTCTGTTCTGTGCTCTGTGTTCTGTGTTTGTATATTGCCTGAGGATTGTGATTGGACATTGCTGGTGCCTATAACTGCTCTGTATTTTTGCCCCTAGGGTGTAGTGGACAGGGTACATGCCTATGCCTTAGTGGCTAATGAATCAGGGTGCTGGGTCTGCGCTGAACTTCTCCTTACCACATTTGCTGGCCTCCCATGTCACATCTCTCCAGTTTCTGCCTCAAATTGGACTTGGTGGCAGGGTGGAGGTGCTCCAGCATGGTCTGTAGCTGTCCACTGGGTGTGTTGACCTGGGTTACCTGGGTAGTGCAGGCAAAGGTCAAATTGGACTTGGTTACCACACCCGTGGAACAGTGTACATTTCTTGTGGAATGCAGCCTGGACTAGCATCTGTGCTGGGATGAAGCAGAGATGTGACTGGTCCCTGCTGTTGGTTGGCTGATCCATGTCGGGTGGCTCGGGGTTGGCTCAGAGCTGGGACTGTAGGGTTGGCTGGGCCAGCACCAACTCCCTCTGTTAAAAGCCTCAAGGATAAGCCCAGGTCAGCTGGACTCCTACAGGTCTGTGTCAGACTCATACTCTAGAGAATTTCTGGGAGGTGTGGACCGGTGCATGGGCTGCAGTTCCCACTGGAACCCTCTGAGTGTGTGACTCACTTGAGTGGCCTCACTTGCTCGGGGAATTGGACTGGCCATGTACTTAGGGGTGGCTTTATTGCCTTGGTTTTGGCTGGGTGCAGAACTTTGTCCCCCTCACCAAGGGACTTTCACAGAAGGTATCCTCATGAAGACTGTGCTGTGAAAAATTCAGAAGGGGCAGATTGTAGAGTAAATGGAGGCAGCCTGGCTTCCTCTCTCAAGATGTCTGAATGCCTCGGGGAAGCAGTTTTCCATAACCTTGAGAATGGGCTTGGGCCTGATAAGCAGTGTTCCCATAGCCTTGAGTGGGCTCGCACACACAGGGTGAAGCTCCGTTGCATAATATCTGTTGGCACTTCACTGGCTTTATCTGTGTTAGTATTTAAGGGGATAGGGGCTCCCTGCTGGGTGCCATGGTGGGGCACAGGTGACATGCAGTGTGACACGCAACTTGCAGTGTCTGTGGATCACCCACCCTTAAATAAAGTCATGTCACACATCCCAAAGGATCTGTGAATATGCTTCTGTCTACTTGAATCTCGTGAACCTGTCCAGCCTTGAATGGTCACAACACAACATGCAAGTCCAGGAAGTTCAGAGAGTCCCAAAGAAGCTAGACCCAAAAAGGAACATGCCAACATACACCATAATTATGTTACCCAAGATTAAAAATAAAGAGAGAATCTTAAAAGCAGCATGAGAAAAAGGAGACAGTTACCTACAAAAGAGTTCCCATAAGACTGTCAAGCTGATTTCTCAAAAGAAATCTTGCAAGCAAGAAGGGGCTGGAAAGAAGTATTTCAAGTCATGAAAGGCACGGACCTACATGCAAGATTACTCTATCCAATAAACCTATCATTTAGAATGGAAGGACAGGTAAAGTACTTCCCAGATAAGGTCAAATTAAAGGAGTTCTTTATCACCAAGGCCTTATTATATGAAATGTTAGAGGGACTTATCTAAGAAAAAGAAGAAGATCAAAAATATGAACAGTAAAATGACAAACTCACAAGTATCAACAACTGAACCTAAAAAAACAAAAATGAAAACAAAAATGAACCAAGCAAATAACTAGAACAGGAACAGAATCGCATAAATGCAGGTCACATGGAGGATTATCAGCAGGGAGTGGAGGAGGATGGAGGAAAAGGTACAAGGAATGGGAAGCATAAGTGATAGGTACAAAATAGATTGGGTAGGTTAAGAATAGTATGGGAAATGGAGAAGCCAAATAACTTATATGTACTATCTGTGGACATGAACTAAGCATGGGGGGCAGATGCAGAAGGAAGAGTGTTCAGGGCAGAGAAGGATAAAGGGAAAAAATATGGGACAACTATAATAGCATAATCAATAAAATGTACTTAAAAAAAGAAAAAAGAAAAATCAATGATTTGAAACTCCCCTATTGTGAGTCTAGTTAGAATTGACTTCCCCTTTGGACTGTGCTTGTTAACTAGTCTTCCTTATGACTAACAATTCTCTCAAACCCTCTTTTAATGTACATTCCTCTTGATGATGAACTCTTAAGTCTTATTAGTTCTCACTTAACAGTGGTTACTTCTATGGTCTAAACTGCATAACAGCATTTCTTCCAAATTTATGACTGGCAGTGATCAAACCCCTAAAGATTGCCGGGAAATTCTAGAGCAATACTACAGGTCATTTATCTGCAACTTCTACTGCTTTTGGGGAAAAGTTAGACAACCGTTTCATTTTAATTTCTTCATTCAACATATACTTGTCGAACATCTACTACTGTAGTAGGAACTGAAGGAAATAATAATTGGGGCCAAATATGAGTTTTGCTTTCATAGAAACTACTGCTTAATATTTATTTCTAGAAAAATTATAACAAAATACATACTGTAACATATTCTGTGATAGAAGTACAGTTAAAGGCTTCATTCATTCAATAAATATTATTATTATTTTTAAAGATTTTATTTATTTTTTCTTTAGAGGGGAAGGGAAGGAAAGAGGGAGAGAAATATCAATGTGTGGTTGCCTCTCGTGCATCCACAGCTGGGAACTGGCCTGCAACCCAGGCATGTGCCCTGACTGGGAATCGAACCTCGATCCTTTTGTTCGAAGGCCCTCACTCAATCCACTGAGCTACACCAGCCAGGGCCTCAATAAATATTATTGAGTGTCTACCAAAGGCTGGAGGTACTACTGTGAATAAATAGGACAAAATTTCTGTCTCTAAGATTTACAAGTAAGGAAAGGTTGCTTTTTACTTAGGAAAATTAGGGAGACCATAATTGAAGAGGGATCTTAAAAAACAGGTAATATTTATCCACATTCATCCGTTTATTCACCCATGTACCCATCATCCATCCATTCAGTAAAGAATCTGGTATAAAGGTCCCATCAAAGAAGCTCAGATTCCAAAGTGGCAAAGGAACCAGGACGGTGGAGGTATAGACTGAGAATGTTCAGAAGATGTAGCTTGAATTGTACAATATTTAGCTGGACACTGCTGATTTCTTCAGGACTATGTGATTCCTTGTGTTTGCTACATCAGCCTGTGTCTTCTTTGGGGCATGGATGCTCCTCACTCTTGAAAGTGAAAGACTTGCAAAAGATACGAGTAAGTACTGGTGAGGATGTAGAGAAAAAGAAACCCTTGTGCACTGTTCACTGATGGCAATGAAAATTGGTGCAGCCACTGAGGAAAATAGTATGGAGGTTCTTAAAACAATTAAAAATAGGACTACTGATCCAGCAATCCCACTTCTGGGCACATGTCCAAAGGAAATGAAATCTGCACCCCCATGTCCCTTGCAGTATTATTCACACTAGCCAAGATATGCAAACAGCCTAAGTGTCAATAGATGAATAAATAAAGGAGATAGCACATGTAGGCACAGACACGCAGGGGTTATTCAGTATAGAAAAGAAGAAAACACTGTCATTTACTATAGGTTGGATGGAATTGGAGGACAAGTATGCTAGGTGAAATAAACCAGACACAGAAAGACATAGAATGCATGGTATTAGTTATAAAGGTCTGTCCAGAAAGTATTCAGCCATGTACTATGAAAAAATAGAGACATTTATTGAAGAAGATACAACATACAAGAAACTTTCTATACAGGACAGTGACACCTCAGGCTCCTTCGGAGTATGCACTTTGGGACCTTACACAGTTCTCCCAGAGTCTCTTCCATTGTTCAAAACACTCTGCAAAATCCTTTGTTGGAATTGCCATCCGCTGCTCTATCATTTTCTCCTGAATCATATCAATGGTCTGAAATTTCTTCCCTTTCAAAAGTGATTATGGTTTTTATGGTTTTGAGGAAAGCTAGAAGTCACAGAACACCACATGTGGGCTGTCAGAGGGGCTGAGTGACCTGGGGGATTTGATGTTTTGCCAAAAACTCTGCATGAGATGTGATGCATGAGCGGATGCTGTGATGAAAATCACCATCACCAGTTGCCCATTGCTGTGGCCATTTTCATAGTATTGCATATCACAACCATGAAAAACACTGAGGTAGTACTCCTCATTAATTGTTTGGCCTTTAGAGGCATATTGTGATGGACAACACCGTCACAATAAAAAAACACAGTTAACATGGTCTCGATCTTGCTGTGACTTTGCCACGTCTTCTTCTTGACCATCTTGGAAACATTTGTGCCACACTTTTATTTGTGCTGTATTCCTTGCATCATCCCCAAAAGGCTTCTGAATCATCTGAATAGGTTTCACAGAGGAATTTTCAAGCTTCATGCAAAATTTTGATGCAGATTCATTGCTCTACTTGGTCAGTCATTTTGAATGTGACAGCCACACAGTACACCTGCTCACTCAACAGCATCTACTGCCTCCACTGACTAGTACAGTGAAGTCATCATTGTTCACACGTGCACATTGCAGTCCATTCTCCTTGGCTGCCAGGTTACATCAATGCTGTGCAATCTGTTCTTGTTATATGAACAATGGCTAGACTTTTTCAGGACAGGCCTCATATATAGAATCTAAAAAGAAAAAAGTCAGACTCCTAGTTACAGAGAGGGGAATGGTGCTTACCAGGGAGCATGGGGTGGTGGAAAAGGGGAGATGGTCAAAGGGTACCAACTGTGAGTTATAAGATGAATAACTTCCGGAGCCATAATGTACAGCATGATGGCCATAGCTAATAATAATGTATACTTGAAATTTGCTGACAGAGTATATCTATAGTGTTCTTACTACACAGGGTAGAATATATGGGATAGAAATATTTCTTCCAAATTTATAACTGGGTGTAAAAGTGTAACTATATGCGGTGAAGGTATGTTAACTAGCTTGATTGTGGTAATCATTACACAAATGCATATGTTTATTAAAGCATCATGTACAACAAACTAAATGTACACAATTTTATTTGTCAATCATATTTCAATAAACCTGAATTAAAAAATACTCAGACTCATAGTTAATGAAGGGTATCACTGGTGCTTTTGAGAAATAACTGGCTTCAGTGGTGGATGGAAATAGGCAGCCTTTAATTCCAGCCTCTCAGAAGCAGCCAGGTAGTTTTTCACCATCTTTTCATCTGTGACACTAGACAACAGCGGCGAGCTTCTTGGTGGGGAGAGTACAGTGGCTGACACAATTCAAGGCCTCCAGAGACACTACTTGGAAGCTCAGACTTCAGGCCATTCAGTCCTGCTCTCACCCCACAATTCTCTGCCACACTCAAAATGCAACTCCCCCTGGTCAACGTTGTTCTGACACAAATCACTGCCTTCTTGGAAGCCATTCATCAATTCCATTGCTAGTCTCTCTTCAATACATTTCCCTGAGACCTCTTCACCCTTCTTTGTCATCCAGGTCATTGCCATTCTCATGGCCTCACCTCCTTCCTTAGTTAGCCCACACTTCACCCCTCATGATGTCAGCCACTTGCTTGCTGGCATTTCAGCATCCTAACCTCCTTCTATTTCTGCTGCACCCTCACCTTAAACCTCAATCTTGAGTCAATTTATATATCTGCTTTCTCTCTTGCTACATACAGTTTGTTAATATGCTGCTAGGGAAAACCGCACACGTGAGTGGGTATATGCCATTACATGTGCCTGGTCTCAACCTTGGCTGGGGAGTTCCACCTCCTTGATGGCAGAGTAGCTGCATAAATTATTTGGATTTCTTCTCCATGGAATGTTTGTCTTTTCTTCATTCTTTTATTTATTTAATCCTTTATTTATATCAGTATATACTTATCGATGTTTATTTTGTACTTTGTGTTACAGTGCAATACTACTTTATTTTTTTCCCTCAAATTGTTCCAGATTTAGCCACTGAGAAATCTTTCCTCTGTCTCTTTGACTTACCCTTATTATTGTCAGTGTGTGTGTGTTTTTATCATTTGTGTATGTGTATTTGAGTGCTTCCTTACAGACTGGCACTGCAAAAGGTGCCAGGCTCATCTTGCATATTTCCTGCACCAGTCCTAGGATCAACCATTTTCCCAAAGATCTTGGTTCCTTTCATTGGAGCCTGATATTAGAAATGAAGATTTGGGTACCAAGTCTGTTCTTTGCTAACATTCTGTCCTTGCTTCCAGGCCCTCTGTCAGAGCAAGGACATAAATGTGTGGGTTCTAATTGGTGTATCTGTACATACTCATAAATATTTCTGGATGTGTCTATATTAAGCTAAATATGAGTTCATAATGATGTCTTCAACTTGAACCAAATACCACATGGTTCATTCTTATTCTGCCCTCTTTCTTATTTTTAATCTTCCATTTCAACAGTGAGAAATCTGGTTCTCACCATCCATTATCCATTTATTTATTTGTTCATGTATAGTGGTTTTTGAATTGTTAATCTGTATGCTTGTGGGGAAAAGCTTTATCAGCTAGAGTACAGTAATTATGTATAGTTCCTTTGGTTTTACAGTGATCACTTACTTCCAGTGTTACTTGGTTCAGCACTGTATTGAGGGTACTTACTAAGGGCACCTTATTATTACTCCATTAAGGGAGGTTGCTTCATATATTTGCAATAGAGTTAGATTCTCTCATTCCAGTCTTCCTTCCTTCTGAGATTCCAAGACATCCTAAGTGAGTTTTTAAAATTTACACACGATAAAGTTTACTCTTTGTGCTATAAAGTTAAATGAGTTTTGACAAGTACGTAATATAATGTATCCAGTGTTACAATACCATACCAAATCATTTTGCCACCCACCCAAAATCTCCTGTGCCTCACTTATTCAACCACCTTTCCCCTTTACTGGTTTTAAATCCATGGACACAAACTATAAACTCTCTCTCCATTTATTTAGATTTTTAAAACTTCTTTCATCAGTGTTCTATGTTTTCCATATATAGATTCTGTATATATTATGCTAGATTTATACCAAAGTATACATTTTTGGTGTTATTGTAAATAGCATTTAAAAATTTTCAGATTATAATTTCTTTATTGGCATATATGAAAAAAACAATTTTCCTTTTCCACATTGCCTTTTTATTCTACAACTTTGCTCTACTAGCTTATTAGTGTCAGAAGTTCTTTGTAGATTCTTTGGGGACTTCTCTCTAAACAACTACGCCATCTTCAGGGACTTCTCTATAAACAACCATGCCATAAGACTAAAGATAATTTTATTTTTTCCATATCAATCTGTATTTCTTTTTATTTCTTTTTCTTGTCTTAGTGCATTAGCTAGGACTTCTAGTACGTTGTTGAATAGGAGCAGTAACAGGGAATATCTGTGCTTTACTTCCCATCTTAGGGGGAAAGCATCCAGTCTCTCACCAGTAAATTTGACATTTGCTGTGGACTTTTTGAAGATGTTATTTGTCAAGTTCAGGAAATTCTCCTCTATTCTTAGTTCGCTGAGAATTTGTCACTCATGGGTGTTAGGTACTGTCAAAGGCTCTTTCTGCATTAATTGATATGATTATATGATTTTTTTTCTTTTGGCTGTTGATATAGTAGATTACATTCACTGATTTTTGAATGTTAAACCATCCATGGATACTTGGAATGAATCTCACTTGGTTGTGATATACAAGTCTTCCTATACCTTTTTGCATCATACAAATATGAATAAAGACAGTATAGGTAGAGAAAAATAAGGAGATGGATACACACTCAACTATAATCCCAGGAGGAGCATAGCTGATGTTCTAAAAGAGAAAATTCTACACATTTTTAATAGAGGAAAAGATAATATCTGGTTTGGTGGAGTTAGGAGACACTGCTCTGTAAAATGTGGCTAATATGGAACCAGAATTTGAGACCTGGAAGAAACCTTTGCATCATCTAATTCAAACCTTTCCCTTGTCTATCAATGAGGTAGTGCACAGTCTGTCTCCCCTGAAATAAGGAGCTGGGACCTGATCTTAATTACCCCATCCTCACGTCAGTAAGCTTTTCTCTGCTTTACACAGCCACCCACTTAAATAGGTAATATGAATCTTGACTTTTAAGTAGCTTATTTAGAAAATGAGCATGGCTGTTCCTTTGAATTTCCTCATTCCTTCAATAAAAAGAAAACTAGAGGCCCTAGGTAGTTCTAGAATTGCCTAATTCTGCCATTAAGTAACTCCATCGTGTTCTTGTGCTTCAGACCTGTAGAGCCAAACAAAGAAAACATAATCCCCATCTGCTACAATCTGCAGCTCCCTGCTCCTCCCTGAGGGAGGCGGTTCTGGCTGAGACAGTGATTACTGTAGGTTTTCTGCATGAACTTGCCTTTAACACGTGACTTAGCGCTTTTCTCTAGACTTGGGCCACTTTTTTTTTTCCCACAGAAAATTTACAGAGAAATTTAAGTTAAAGTTCACCCATGTTCATTCTTTGCAATTTAAAAAAGTAAAATTCACCTTTCCGTAAGGACATTTAAAATAACAACTGTATAATGGCTTGTTCCAGGTAAGGTACACTTTTTAAGGCTCTCCGAAATGAAAACAGCCTATGTCCTAGGTGCTTTGCATTATTCCTGATATCGGGTTCTTTTTATCATAGCCATATGCAATAGTGCATATGTATTTCTACTCATCTCATATAGAGAATTAATTTTCCTGAAATAATAATTATAATAATGAAGATGATAACATCAGTATTAACAAACCTCATCTTACAATGTGTATAGTGCTTTATAAGCTTTATTTAATCCTCTCAACAATGCCATGAATTAGGATTTGTTAATATCATCCCCATTTTAGAGAGGAACTAATTTTGCCTTAGACAAGGTCAATAAATTGTCCAAGGTGGCAGTTAGCAAGCAGCTGAGCCAATATTTTAGTTGTGGTTGGTTTGATACCAGTCCTTCAGTTTTGTTGTGGTGCTCTAATGAATGCCCTACTGCCACTTACTGGCTGTCCCTTCTTACCTTGAGTCATTGGTCAGCACCCATCCCTTATACATACTCGCACACACATCACACTCAACCCAGTGGACTCTGGCTTCCACTTATCCTAACCTTCAAATTCTGCCACAGGATGCCTCTTTCTCTACAGCCACTTTCCCACGTAATCCCTTAGACACAGCTAATGGAGTGATTTTGTTTTTTCGTCTCCACAGCCTCATTTTTCTCAGGCAGCTCCCTTCAGCCGCAATGCCCACCTTTACCTCCTCACTGCTGTATACATTCTAGCTGGGCCAGAGCAAAGGAAAATTTTCCAAGGGTGGAGAGAAGATACGCAGTGGGTGGCTGAGCCCAAGGTGAAAGAAAATAATGTTTTCTTTTATTGATTTACCAATGTTTGGCTTTTAATTTCTGGAGAGCCTCCATTGCATTCAAAGATGTTAATAGAAGTTGAAGGTCTCTTATTCATACAGTTCCAATCTATTCTGCAAATAAAAAGCAGTGAAAATGATTCATATGTGAATAATTCCCCTAAACCTTTGCTTATTGAAATGGATCAGACATGATTACTAGGTTGGAGAATTTGCATCCACACAATTTTCTAGTCTCACAAACATAATTTTCTTTGGAATGAATAGAAAATGTTTGCTCTTTTAAAAGCTGTTGTGAACGGTGGAATTGTGTTCTTTCGCATCTGCAGGCACGTGGAGCACCGTCCGCTGCTGCCGCTGCTCCTGAGGGCTGGGGTTTGTGTTCCCTCCTGGCCTTGCCAGCCCTGCTGAGCCCGTTCGTTTTAACCTCCGGTCTGCATTCACCTCTCTGAAGACCTGTCTGCTGTTGGTCATTTCATCCACCAGGAAGAAGTCAGTGTAATCTTCATAGTTGAGGTGTCAGTAATTTTCTCCTGCAGGATGACTACACGTTCGCATGCAAGCTGGGAGGATAAGGATAACCTGTCACATGTCAGGGGTTTATCCGCCCACTTAACTTTTAGTATTTAGCTGAGAATAGGAGGAAATTTTAATTGGGGTTGCTCTGAAAGGGGGATGGGGATAGAACACTTTTTGTCTGTGTTCCTTCAGAACCATCTGGAATACACATGAGATTCATTTTCTGCCATTGTCTCTCCAAAGCATCAGGCTGTTGTTCCAGGTGTGTGAAGTGCCTGGATGGCATAGGGTTAATACTTGATTTTCATTATGCCCAGCAGCCTGGTCCTTTATTCTCTGAGGGATGTGTTTTCAATACCACAGGAGATTTCTTTATGCCCAACCAAATGAATCTTTACAAACAGCTCAACTGGTGTAAGGCCTCAGGTGGGCTCAAGGGACCCACAAGAACAAGGTTTCTACGTAGGCACAGGGCTATTCAAATGTGGTGTTATATTAAAGGCATTTTGAATTACTCTGCTCTGGTTTTCTAGAAAAACAAGCATCCCTCATCTTGAGGCTAAACAAGAGAATCCAGGGTTCCTTGAAACTATATCGGAAAAAGAAAAAGCAAGACATGTATGAAATACTGAGCAAAGAAAATGGGGATACTGTGGAAAAAGAGAAAGTAAATAAAGAAAAAAATTAAAAATATTTTAAAGGAATAGATAAGAAAAAACAGCTAATGTTTACAGGTGAATTTCCAGAAATGAATGACAATTTTGTGTTACTCAGAGTTAACACATTACCTTTAAAATAGAATAAAAAGTCAATAAACAAAATGAATAAATGTATTTTAGAAATACAATTTTAAGTGAAAAGTCCCAAGAGAATGCATCCTGCATGATACTTTTAAATAATCCCCTTTTTACTGTAAATATAACACAGTAAAAGCGGATCAGGTTACTCTTTTTCATAAATGTAAAACAACTCAAAGAGAGGTATGTGGTATTGATAAACACATACAAGTGTAATAAAATGATATCAAAGGCAAATAAGGTAGCGATGAACGCAGTGCCCAGGTGGGAGACACGCAGACAGGACGGGCAACCCCTCCCGTGGGTGTAGGTTGTCATCATTTCGGTTTTCTGTTGGCTGGTGTTTTCAAATTGTTTATTATATTATTCAACCAAACAAAGCAACAAATGAACAGCAAATAAATAAAAGAACTTGTATGTAGAAATGATGGAAGCCTGTTATGAATAGAGGATTATGATTAATGCAGTTCTGTGCACCTGAGCCCCAGTTTAAAAAAAAAAATGACAAAGGAGAACAGGGAAAGAAATATTTGCCCTTTTTGAGTAACGCATTCCAAGCCTGGCTGTTCCCATACTGTGTATGTCTTTCCCCCCAGTATTGGACATTAATTACCCTCTTTGCCTTTAAATACAGATGTATACATATAAGTGGGTCTCTAAAGAACTCTCAGTTCAACCAGCAAGCATAGTAGCCTTTCCTCATCTACCCTCCCTTTCCCGCAGAAAAAGAGAAAGTAACTTGTTCATACACGATCTGGACAAAAGCGCCCTCTGCTGTCGGATAGTGGAGTGGCAGTCCTATCGGACTGTCATCAGGTCTGAATGAGAGCTCAGGCTTGTCTCCACTTTCAGAAACAAGAGAACTTAGAAAAGTATTAAAATGGATAACTTGAATTTCCACGCAGAACTAACATTCCTGCCTGCCTCTCGCAAACTTTCTAAACAGTAGAACGTTTCATCTTTACTTATCACGTTGATTCTTTTTATTCATTACTGCATGTTGGGCTCCGTGGTTAACAGGTTATGGAGATTATTGAGATGTGCTCTTGGGAGTAACGCCTACAAGGATATGAGGGAAGCAGTATTGGGCACATGGAGAAGTTGGACTGTGGGACCGTCATCACAGAGGCCTTCCCCACCCCACAGAGGTTTCCTGAGCGAAGGCACAGGAGCAGGACCTTTGAACACCCCTGCCCCAGGGCAGCCCACTTCCGAAGCTGCCTTTGGGCAGTATTTTCCCGTCACCATTGTCTTTCAGACACCTCCCCCGCCCCCGAATGAGGATAAAATGCAACAGCAGCCAGTTTTTAGCTTGTCCGTACATACTGAGCCAACCCATATCTGAGCTCAGCTTGGCTATTTTTCACCTCTGGGCCGAGAGTGGCACCCACTGTAGCTGTGAACCGAGAGGGAGATATCCTTGTAATATTCCTGGACGTTGTAGGCGTCTGCGTTACCTGCCTGCACCCTCTTGCTCATGACTGATCTTCAGTCTTTACTGCAGCTGATTCCCTCCTGCACACGTCATGCCCGTACTGCAGAACCCTAGGTGTCCAACGCCATGATTCTCCTACAGAAACTTGTACAATTCGCACAGCATCTTTTTCTCTTCACTGATTCCTCTAGTACTGTAGGGTCTGCTGGGCTACCTGACCCAAGTGGCAGGGATGCTTGTACTACTGCCAAAACCCGCCACAGAGACCTTTACTTCTCTGGAAGCTGCCCGCCTTCCGTGTCCCTCCGCTAGTGAGTGAGTTGAAGCAGTACCTGCAAGTGTGAACCGTTTTGTCTTCAGAGCCTGATGTGAGGTAATCCTAGCATACCTCAGACCACTGAAATCCTAAAAAACTTGACTGATAAGGTAAACTTCTGTGTCTTCATAAGGTTTATCTCAAACCCTCTGGAACACAGGTGTGTTACCAAAAGCCTCCAACCTACTAGCTACTTTTGCTCAGCGGTCCAGTTATCATATCATTGGTATAGTGGGCCAATGTTAGATCGCACTGAATGCCGAGATGGTCTAGGCCTCTTTGGACTATATCATGGCAGAGATCAGGAAAGACCAGGAATGTATGCTGTTGTCCATCTCACATGCATGTGGATTGTTTCTGGTCCTCCTTGAAAGGGCTGAAAGAGAATGTATTTGCCAGGCCAATGTCTACATAGTATTACGTTTCTGAAATTATGTTAATCTGCTCTAGCAAATATTTCATATCTGGCACAAAAACTGCAACTGGGGCTATGACTGGACTGCGTTTGAAGGCATCTAATATTGCTCATCAGGATTCATCATCATTGTAGGAGGCACAGAGGTGAATTAAACTGAAATGTTCTGGAGACCACCACTCTTGCAACTTCTAGGTTTTTTTTTTTATTTTTAAAACACTTTATTTATTTATCTTTAGAGGGGAAGGGAAGGAGAGAGGGAGAGAAATATCAATGTATGGCTGCCTCTCATGCGTCCTCTGCCAGGAACTGGCCTGCAACCCAGGCATGTTCCCTGACTGGGAATTGAACCACAATCCTTTGTTTCACAGGCCTGCACTCAATCCACTGAGCTACACCAGCCAGGGCTACAACTTCTAGTTTTTAAAGGGTGTTACAAATCTCTGCCAGTTTCTCAAGCACGATACGTATTTAATTAACCAACTGCTTGTTTGGTTGGTTTTCATTGATGTACAATTCATATGTAATAGATTGCACAACTCATAAGTGTATAGCACATTGTATTTTGACAGTTGTGTACGATGGTGGAACTTACCACAATCAAGATACAGAACACTTCTACGTCCTCAGAAGTTCTCAGTGCCCTTTTCAAGTTTATTTTGTCCCCTCAACCCTGACCCCAGGCAAGCACCGATCTACTTTCTGACAACATGGTATGTTTAGCCTTTTCTAGAGTTTCATATAAATGGAATCATACAGTATGAATTTTTTGTTTTGACTTCTTTCTCTCACGATAGCGTTTTGAGATTCATCCACACTATTCTAGTATCCGTTGTTTCTTCCTTTTACTACTGGGTAATATTCCAATAAATAAATTTATCATAATTTGTTTATCCATTCTCCTGTTGATGGACACTTGAATTTTCTCCAAGTTTTAACTGTTATGAGTAAAGCTGCTTTTAACGTCGAGGTACAAGTTTTTATTATTTTTTTTGTGGACACATGTTTTCATTTATCTTGAGTAAATGTTTAGGAGTTGAATTATTGTGTCACATACAATCTTTCAAAGGGGCCACCCTAATTTTTCATTCCCACTGGCAACGTGTGTGAGGGCACCAGCTGCTGCACAACCTCATCACCGTTTGGGGCTGGCGTGCCGTTTCCACGGGAGCTGCACTGCATTTGAGACGCACGGAAGACAGCGCTGTCTTTCAATTCATGAATGCGGTGTGCCTCGCCTTACTTTTGATGAAGTGAGCTATTTGTGGTGCAGCGCCCTGCTTCACCTCAATTGTCTTTTTAGTTCTCTCTGAGCCTTTGTTCTTTGCGTTTGCTGTAAAGATTATGGTGCACTCATCACAGTGTGTCTTCCAATGGTATTCCATCACTTTGTGAAAAATGTAATAATTTTAAAACAATACAAGTACTTTCATTTCTTCTCTTGATTCAGTGTTTTTATTCATAAGAGTAACAACTACTTTACTTCTATATATGCTACAAACATCACATGCCAATGTCATTATTTTTCATAATCAAGAGTCTTTTAAATAAATTTAAATATACATATAATTTTGGGGCAATTTTTGTCTTTCTTTATATGCGGTCATCCATTTGCTGAAAAACTTCCTTTAGTATTTCATATATAGGTACAGACAAAATTTCTCAGCTTGTCACTAGTGAGAATGTCTTTATTTCTTTTTTTATAAGGATTTTATTTATTTACTTTTAGAGAGTGGGGAAAGGGGAGAAAGAAAGGGAGAGAAACATCAACGTGTGTTGATGCTTGCACACTCCATACTGGGGGTGCCTGGCCTGCAACCCAGGCATGTGCCCTGACTGGGAATTGAACCAGGGACCCTTTGGTTCACAGGCCCGCACTCAATCCACTGAGCTACACCAGCCAGGGCAGAATGTCTTTATTTCATCATCATTTTTGAAACATAATATCACTGCTTATGGGATTCTAGGTTGGCAATTTTTTTCTTGTAGCACTTTAAAATATTTTCCATTCTCTTTTAGTCTTTTCCACTAGTTCTTTTATTGTTTCTGATGAGAAGTAAGCCATAGTCTATATCAGCTTTTCTCTGTATAAAATATACTTTTTTCTTTTGGGTGCTTTTTTAGATTTTTCTTTTTACCTTTCTTTTTACCATTTCGACTCTGTTGGGCATAAGTACGTGTTGTACACCACTTCTGGTTCCCTGAGACTCTTGGGTCCATGTGCTGATGTATTTTGATCATTTTTAGGAAAAAGTTGCCATTATCTCTTTGAATATTTCTTCTGTTTTTTTACTCATTTATTTCTGGCATCTCACTTAGATGTGTATTAGACTCCTGGATATTATTACAGAAATTTAAGATGTTCTGTTTTATTTTTGACTTTTTTTCATGTTGCATTTTAATTTGAATAATTTCTGTTGTCTTTTCTTCAAGTTTACTCATTTTGCCTCTGTAGAATCCATCCAGTGTGTTAAGACAATTGCTTGAATTCTTTATTCTAACATTGCCTTTTTCATTTCTAGCAGTTTCATTTAGATTTCTTTATAGTTTCCATGTCTTTTCTAAAATTCTCCCTCTATCTTTTTGAGCATATTGTCTGTCTTTTATTCTATCCCTTTTTAACAATTATTATAATTTATTTTAAAATCACTATCTTAGAGTTATGGGATATTTTACAATCTGCAATAACTTTTAATGTGCTTCTATTCAGAGTTGTCTTCTCTTGGCCATGGATCACACTTTCTGGCTTCTTCCTATGTCTTACATTGTTTGACTGCATGGGCAGACATCATGTGTAAGGGAATGGTAGAGACTGAATTAAATAATATGTGAACCTACTTCTGGCAGGCCACCAGCAAGGGACTCTAAAGTGATCTAATATATAGTTGAACTGAATCTGGACTTTGTTGCAGCTTTAGTGAAATTCAGTTCTCCTCCGGTTTCATTTGTGTGCGTGTGGAACACCATGACTTTCCTGTCCGCAGTCACTGCTGTCTGAGCTCTGCTGGGTTTCTGGTGATCTTTGTGCTTCACAGCCCAGTCTCTGGCGTTTAGGGTTGCCGGCTGGACTCTCCTGCACTGTCACCAATCCCTGGAATATATCTCTTTATTTATTCAGTGAAAACCCCTGGGAAAATTTAGATTTGGGTAGGTGCAGCCTCACTCTTCCCTGGGGCTCCAGAGGATTCCGAGGAACATGGGCTGCTGCTGCAGGCTTGTTAAAAGTCTGGTCGGGCCCTGGCAGGGTGGCACAGTTGGTTGGAGTGTCATCCCATTTCCCAGAAGGTTGTGGGGGTGGGGGTTGGCCCCTTGTCAGAGATCATACCTGGTTGAAGGTTTGGTCCCTGGTTAGTGTGCCCACGGGTGGCAATCAATCAATGCTTCCTTCTCTCCCCCCACTCCTTCCCCTCTAAAATCCGTAAACAGAACCTCAGGTGAAGATTATAAAAAGGGCTTGTTTGGCTTCCCCTCACCACCGTCAAGGGTGCACACCTCTCCTTCCACTGCTCTGCTGGAATGGAAGTACCTCGTCACTCTCTGTTTTTAGTTGACTTTTGTTTCCTTACCTCATCCACCCCTGGTTGGTTATAAGGCCATGGTTTAGCTTTTTATCTTTTTCAGCTTGTTGGCAATAGGGTTGGAGCAATAGTCTCTTGTTACTTTCTATATTTTACCTGGTAGTGGAAGTCTCGTGCTTTTTATTGACAGTCTTAGTTAGAATAAGGGAAGATTCACAAAGCTTCCACTGCAACTGCTCTTACCTTACATGTCAAAGAATTAATGTGTTAATTCTACCCAGTACTACGTATGTCCATTCAGGGACCAGGGAAATAACTACTGCATAGGTTCATGAACTAAGTAAATCCAGTGAATTGACTGTGAGTCAAATCTAGGCCAGCACAAGATTTATTACTGGGTTCCCATACACTTCTACACTAACAATTGGGCTCTAGTGACACTTCATGTCCCTGGATATCCATTTCAATTCAGACCATTTGTCCAAGAATCCTAAAACAAGCTAAGGCAAAGTAAAAGAGCAACAACAACAGAAAAACAAAACTTACATCCCCTCTCCTCAGTGATAGTTAGCCAGGTAACTTAAGACCCTTTGGGGAAGAATTAGAAGAATTATAATCATGTGCATTTACCAGAGTTTGCAAGGCTCTTTCTCACTTCCTTTCTAACTTCAGTTATTCTTTAACTTTTTAAAATGACAATAAAATGGAAAATTTCAGGACACCCAAAGAGGAACATGCTAAAAAGCTATTCAATCCCATCACCTGGAATGTAGCCATCACTCATTTTCTCTAGAGTTAAACAGAAATGTTCTGTTTAATTTCTGTTAAACAGGAAACTAGAGGGGAAGTTTCTCCTTATTCTCCAGGAGAAATACAAAGACTAGTTTTGCATAATTTCTGAACAAAGAAGCGCTTGTAATAGGAAATTTGCAGCTATTGTATATTCTCTTCCTTTGTTGCAATATGTAGCCTATTTTCTGGGAAAAGAGTCTACAAATCTTAGAGCAATGGACCCTAGTCCAGCGCCAATCTCTTAATTCTATTTTCTTGTGAGTGGAATGCAGTTATATATTTCTTATTAACAATATTCATTGAGCATCTAAAATTGCCCAGGCATTTTTCCAAGCATTGAAGAGACTTTTGTTAAAAGAGACTAAGTCCTTACCCTCATGGAGATCACATTCTAGTGAGGGGAGGCCATCAATAAACACTTTAACATGTGAGATGGTGTTAAGTGGTATGAAGAAAAATGAAGCAAGAATGAGAATGGGGGAGGGGGCTTCTGGATGGGAGCTGGCAGTGCTTATCATTTCAACTAAGACAGTCAGGAAAGAGCTCACTGGAAAGGTGGCATTAAGGATTCTCTGTGGGAGGGTGTCAAGGAGTCTGAAGATCCAATGAAGGGATTTTTTTGTTTGTTTGTTTGAGCATCTCCCATAACATCTAAGTTAGCAGCAAACTGGGACCAAAATCCAGGTATTAGGGTCTCTTGTCCCCTACATTTTTTATTGTGTGGCACTGCTATAAGGACTCATAAGGGCTTCACTAAAGCACAGCATCAAGCAATGTGGAGTCGCTGTGAAGTGTTGGCAAACAGAGTGGCAAACAAATTAGCCTAACAAGTCCTTATTGATTACTTACTGTTCAGGGAAGATTGCCGGTTCCCTAGGGATTTCAGAAAAATACACATTGGATTTCCTGCCTCCAACAGGCCGACAACATGGGGTGGAGGCAAAGCACAACCCACCAAGCAGCTGTTCGGAGGCCACAATCTGTATAGGGCAGACTCAGAGCTACAACCAAAGATGCTCTTAGGGCAGTGTCTTTTGCCAGAATCCAAATGATGTTCTTCATGGGCTTGCTGTGAAGAAAGAGAATTCTTCTCACTCACTTTGTCAGCCTTGCTCTCACACATGGATCACCATACTGTCAACAGCATAATCTAATAAGAAAGATGGCTGAAACCCAAGGACTGGGGATGTTGAATACAGAAGGGCAGGCGGATGGAAGTTTCACGCTGTCGGGTAATTGCAAAGTTGCCTTACCTTTGAGGGTCCTTTACAGAACAGCATATTACCTGTGGTTACCTTGGGATGTTACATTTTAAAATAATGTGGAATAGACCTACTGGTGAAATTTAATTATTACCAATTAGATCCAGCATAGGGAGAATTTATATCAGGCACTGTGACTTATCTAATTGGATGGCAGAAGTAAAGCTGTCATGTCTGGGAGAGCAAGCACTTGTTTTAGATGCCAGTTTCTACACTGCATGAAAAATGCTAGGAACCAGGCATTGCGTTGTCTCCCTGTGCTGTGCACTATGACGCCAGAAGTAGCAAATGGACAATTCAAAGGTGTTAAAAAGTAGTTCTAGCAAAAAGTGGAAAGATTCAGAGCATCTAAGCCACAGGTGGCGAACACAAGGCCTGCGGGCCGAATCTGGCCCTCCACCTTGTTTCATCCACCCTGGCACCTTGTTTCTACCCAGTGGCAGTGCTGAGCGCTAGCTTAACTGTTAAGGAGTAGTTACAATTGTACAGTCCTAAATTGCATTCGGCCCTTTGAAGGCAACTGCAAGGCTGATGTGGCCCCCGGTGAAAATGAGTTTGACACCCCTGATCTAAGCTATATCTACTTTGCAACAAGCCAGTCTGTTTATCTGATCAAACAAGTCCATTAACTGGTTTATTAAAATGTTGAGCCAAACCAGTATTTGTCCTCCTATTGTCATACAATTTTTAATTAAGATGTTCTAGTATTTGTCTTCAATACGTTGAAAATGAATGTTTCAGTTTTTCAAAAAAATTTTATTTGTTTGACTTTACTTTCCCCTCAGTTTTATAGAAAAATATATTTACAGTAGTTCAAGTTTTCTTGCAAATTTAAGCATTTTTTCTTTCTTCCCGTTTTCTGTTTAATAAGAATTACAAAAGAAAACGATGATGATGGCTGTATTTTAGGTTACATGAAGCATTTGTTGGAAGGTGAAGAGAAAATAATATTTTGGGTTTCATGTTTAAACCCATCCTTGCTTGTGTTTATTTTTGTCAGTTAACATACAATAAACTTCACAGTCCCTCCTACTGAACACATACACACACACATACACGTATAATTTTCTTCCCATATCACACATTTTTTAAATGTGAGATATTTGAGGTCTACTAGGTTCTCCTATTATTGAAATGTTATTAAGGCCTGCTTTTAGGAGTTTGAATTAATTGATTATTTAATATTTAAAAGTTTTAAATATCTAAAACTATCAATTAAAATTACGTACAGTATTGAGACTTCTGGCCAAGATGGAGGTATAGGTAGATACACTGTGCCTCCTTGCAAAACCAAAAGAAGTACAACAATAAATTTAAACAAACAAACAAACAAACAAACAAACAAAAACAACCAGAAGTGCCAGGAAATCGTACTGTATGGAGGTCTGACAACCCAGGAGTTAAAGAAGAAACATTCATCCAGACTGGTAGGAGGCATGGAGATGGGCAACCGGGAAGAGAGGGCTGGTGGACCAGGTGGTCCTATATTTGCATGCTGATAAACCGGGAGGAACAACTGGGGAGTTGTGCAGATAGACTGCACAATTCAGAGTTCCAGCGTGGAGAAATAAAGCCTCAAAACCTCTGACTGAAAAAACATGTGGGTGTTGCAGAGGCAGGAGGAATTCCCAGCCTCACAGGAGAGTTCAATGGAGAGACCCATAGGGTCCTAGAATGTAAACAAAACCACCCATCCAGGAATCCGCACCAGAAAGACCCAATTTGCTTGTGGGTAGTGGGGGAAGTGACTGAAAGCTGGCCAAGAGCTGAGCAAGCAGCATTGTTCCCTCTCAGACCCCTCCCCCTTCCCACAGCATCACAATGCAGCCCAGTGGGTGGCCCTGCACTGGCAAATACCTAGGGCTTTGCTCCTTCCTATATAACAGGTGCGCCAAGACAAAAAAAAGTGGCCCAAATGAGAGAACAGATCAAAGCTCTAGAAAAAATAAAACTAAGTGATAAAGAGAGTCAAACTATCAGATGCACAATTCAAAACACTGGTAATCAGGATGCTCACAGAAATGGTTGAGTATGGTCACATCACATAATAGAAGAAGTGAAGGCTATACAAAGTGAAGTAAAGGAAAATGTACAGAGAACCAACAGTGACAGGAAGGAAACTGGGACTCAAACCAGCGATTTGGAGCAAAAGGAAGAAAGAAACATTCAACCAGAACAGAATGAAGAAATAAGAATTCAAAAAAAATGAGAGGCTTAGGAATTTCTGGGACGACTTTAAATGTTCCAGTATCTAAATGACATGGGTGCCAGAAAGAGAAGAGGAAGAACAAGAAATTGAAAACTTATTTGAAAACATAACAATGGAGAACTTCCCCAATCTGGTAAAGGAAATAGACTTCTAGGAAGTCCAGGAAGCTCAGAGAGTCTCAAAAAAGTTAGACCCAAGGAAGCACACACCAAGGCACATCATAATTACATCACCCAAGATTAAAGATAAGGGGGAATCTTAAAAGTAGCAAGACAAAAGGAGACAGTTATCTACAGGAAGTTCCCATAAGACTATCAGCTGATTTCTCAAAAGAAACCTTAAAGGCAAAAAGGGGCTGGGAAGAAATATTCAAAGACATGAAAGTGAAGTACCTACATCTAAGATTACTCTATCCAGCAAAGCTATCATTTAGAATGTAGGGGCATATAAAGTACTTCCCAGATAAGGTCAAATTAAAGGAGTTATTCATCTCCAAGCCCTTATTATGTGAAACAATAGAGGGATTTATCTAAGAACAAGAAGATCAAAAATATGAACAGTGGAATGACAACAGACTCACAACTATCAACAACTGAACCTAAAAAAAAGAAAACAAAAACTGAGTAAACAACTAGAACAGCAATAGAATCACAGAAATGGAGATCACATGGAGGATTATCAGTGGGAGGTGGAGGGTGGGAAATAGGGCAAAAGGTGCAGGGAACAAGAAGCATAAATGGTAGGTACAAAATAGACAGGGGGAGGTTAAGAAAAGTGTGGGAAATGGAGAAGCCAAAGAACTCATATGCATGACCAATGGACATGAACTAAGGTGGGGAATGATGGTGGGAGGGGGGTACAAGATAGAGGGGAATAAAGGGCAGAAACAAATGGGACAACTGTGATAGCATGATCAATAAAATACATTTTTTAAAAATGAACTCTTTATGTCAGGGATGTTCAATATAGTGTTGCAGCACACCCCTTCTGCCTTGTTTGGATCCCTCATGGCGATCCTGGCCCTGTATTGTCGGCTGTGGCATTAATGATGTCACCATGATGGTGGCCCATTTGGAGGAGGTGGAGACTTGCCAGTAGCAAAAAGGAGTGCTGATACTGTCCCGTGCTTCCTCTGTCTCTCAGTCAAACAGTGCCCCCTTGCAGGCGACCAGAACACAGATGTGGTTAAACCTTTTAGGGGCTGGAGTACATCAAACTAAGATTGATAGGAAGCCAAACACTTATTATAACTTTGGAAACAGCTGGGGGCTGACCAACATTTCCTGTGGCCCGAGGAGAAGAAGGCAGTGAAGAGGAAGCCTGGGGCCATGACCCGAGAGGCCCGTCCAGTCCGATTGGAAGACCAGCTGGCTGTGCCAACCTTTGAAGAAGACAGAGGAGATACCCTTTGGACATTTGAAAAGAGGGAAGGCTGAGGGACCTGTCTACAGGGGATGGGTGGGAACCGGAAGCTGCATGTAGCATTGGCTCTCCATTGTTCTACAAATGTCCAGTGAGTCCTGGCTCTAGTTGGCACAGGAGCTGAGTGTACCCTCCTGTATGGAAATGCCAAGAAGTGTCTGGGGCCTGAGGCCTCTATTGATGGTTATGGGGGCCATAGTGTAAAGGTGAAGGCTGTGTAACTCTCTGGATATTGGGCATTTGCCCTCCACCCCGTGTTTATGTATCCCCTATTCCTGAGTATATCCTGGGTATTGATGTGCTCCAAGGACTATGGCTACACACCACCGCAGGAGGATTTTGCCTGAGGGTGCAAGTGGGAAAAGCTATTCTGTGGGGATATGCTAATTATCCCCCGGTTCCATTGCCACCCTCCTGATGGGTAACAGCGGTGAAGCAATGTTAGTTGCCTAGGAGACATGAGGAAATTATGGCCACTATAGAAGAGTTGGAAAAGGTGGGGATAATTAGGGCCACTCATAGTCCCTTTAACTCCCCCATGTGGCCAGTGAGAAAACTGGATGGCACATGGAGAATGATGGTAGATTATCAGGAGCTCAATAAGGTCATTCGTGGACTTGATGGACCAGTACACCAATGCGCTGGGAACTTACCACTTTGTAGCTGACCTAGCAAATGCCCTTTTCTCCACTGATATTGCTCCAAGAGTCAAGATCAGTTGCCTTCACATGGGAGAGTTAGCAACGGACCTTTACAGTGCTCCCTCAAGGGTGCTTGCACAGCCCAACCATCTGTCACAGGCTTGTGGCAGAGGACCTGTGTAAGTGGTCACAGCCTGTAGTAGTGCTTGTTTTCCATTACACTGATGACATTTCACTAACCAGTGATTCACAGAGTTAGAGAAAGCAGTGCTGCACGTGTTGTCACACCTGAAGTCATGTGGCTGGGCAGTCAAGGAAGCCAAGCTGCAAGGGCCTGGATTGTCTGTCAGATTCTTGGAGGTTGTCTGGTCAGGTAAGACAAAAGTCATCCCTGATGTGGTGATAGATAATATCCAGGCGTGTCCTGCCCCTACCAGTGTGAAACAGCTCCAGACATTTCTGGGCCTGTTGGAGTACTGGAGAGTGTTTATGCCCCACTTTGCTCAAGTAGTTCACCCCTTGTACACTTTGGTAAAAAAGTGAGTGAGCTGGGACTGGACCCCAACCTTGGAACAAGCATTCCAAAGAGTGAAGCGCATCATTAAACATGCTCAGGCCTTGCATGCTCTGGATGCTGCTAGACCCTGTGAGCTAGATGCGCATGTGACACAAGAAGGCTATGTCAATCCCTGGGTTTCTGGTCCCAACTATGAAGGGAGCAAGGTATGGTACTTCCTGATTGTAAAGCAACTGGCTGCAGTGTTTGCTGCCTTGTTGGCCACAGAGGTTGTAACAGGAACTGCACCTGTGACAGTAAGGACCACTTATCTCATTGCAGGGTGGGTCCAAGACTAGATTACCAAGCCGCTTAGTGGGATGGCTCACATGTCCATGTTGGCTAAGAGGGGGGCTTATGTGCAACAAAGGAGTTCTCTGTTGTCTAGCCCCCTACAGGCTGAGTTGCAGGAAGTGTTAGGCCCTGTTACCTATGTAGATGAAAGTGGAAGGTAGCACCTTCATTGAAGGGTGGGCACCTATACCCTCAGATGCGTGGTACACTGGTGGGTCCAGCAGGGGTCAGCTTGCTGTGTGGACTCCTGTGTCAATTCAACCAGAAACAGACACAATCTGGCTTGACATTGGAGTAGGTCAGAATAGGCAGTGGGCGGAATGGCAAGCTGTGTGGCTCCTGGCAGCCAACGAAGCCCCACCCCTAACTATGTGCACAGATAGTTGGGCAGTGTCCCAGGACTAACATTATGGATCTCTACATGGCATGTAAATAAGTGGACGGTTATGCATAGGTCATAATGGGGGCAGGCCTTGTGCAAGACCTCCGGGAATTAGGCCAAAAGAAACAAATTACTGTGTATCATGTGACCAGGCATGAACCTGTTGCTTCCCTTGGGAATGATGAAGCTGACACTCTAGTCAAGGTGTGCTGGCTGGGAACGGTGCCTGCTGGCCTGTAAGGAACAGAAGTCACCCAGTGGCTACACTGTCGCCTCTTACATGCTGGGCAGAAGACCATGTGATCTACTGTAAACAATTGGGGGTTACCTGTCACCTCAGCAGAGGTACAGGAAGCTTGTGAGACCTATGTTGTCCGTTTGAGAGAGCATCCCCAGAGGCCTGTGGGAACTACTGGGCAGGTGGTACGAGGGTAGGAGTTCTGCTGACCTGGTGACAGGTTGACGTATTTGGACCCTCGCCTAGTTCAGAGGGGGATAAGTATGCAATCGCATCTGTGGACATGGCTACTGGACTTTTAGCTGCTTACCCCACATGGCACCCAGATCAGAAAGCGGCAATCAGTGTGCTGGAGCATTTATGCACTGCTTATTGGCCACCCTTGATCATTGAAAGTAACCAGGGGACACATTTTACAGGGGCCTTGGTGCAACAACGGGCCCGATACCTGCACATTGTCTGGACGTTCCACGTGGCCTATCACCCCGAAGATGCTGGGATGATTCAACAGTACAACGGTCCTTAAAGCAGGGCCTGCGAGCATCGGCTGCCACCCCTATGCTGGGGAGTTTGATGAAATGCTTACGGACTGTCCTCTGGACTCTAAATGAGAGGAATCAGAGTGGGGGCCAGAGTGTTGCTCCACCAGACTGCTAACTGCAATTCAGTTACAGGTACAGACTAAGGATGCCCTGTTGAAACCAGACATGGTAAAACAAGGAAATACTCTCTTGCCCGCACCTGAGAGCCTGCCGTGAGGGTAAACAGACACTCAGATGTGGCCTTGGGAAATAAGAACCACTGCCCTGCATGCATTGGGTGGCTCTTGTTGCCCCTTGGAGACAGGGGTGGAGAAGAACTTGCAAATGGTGCCCTGGGTGATTGGGGCATGGCCCCCAGTCTTAAAGGTGACATATCCAGGACCAGCAGACCATGAAGTGCTTCTTTGTGGCACCTTTATGATATCCTTATGGTCCATTATGAGTTCTCCACTGTGGTTACAAGTAGATGCTGAACCTCCAGTTGAGGCGCAAAAGGTATGGTATTCGTGCCCAGGAAGGCCCCTTCTGCCAGCCACTGTCTAACTGGCTGACCGGAAACATGTTTGTATATTGCCTGAGGGTCATGATTGGCCATTGCTGGTGCCTATAACTGCTTTGTCTGTTTGCCCCTAGGCTGTAGTGGACTGGGTACGCCTCAGTGGCTAACAAATCAGTGTGCTGGATCTGCACTAAACTCCTGAGCACGTCTGCTGCCCTCTCATGGTGCATCTCTCCAGCTTCTGTCTCAAATTGGACTTGGCTTCAGAATCAGTGGAACAGTGAACATCCCTTATGGAATGCTACCTGCACTGACATGTACGCTGGGGTGACGCAGCGGTATGACCGGCCCCTGCTGTTAGCCAGCTGCTCCATATGAGGTGGTTCTGGGTGGCTCACAGCTGAGGCTATGGAGCTGGCTGGACCAGCTCCTCTTAGTATTGAGAGCCTCAAAGGACCAGTCCAAGTGGGCTGGACTCCAACAAGTCTGTGTCAGACTCAGACTCTGAAGCATTCCTGGGAGGCACGGAGTGATGCATGGGCTGAAGTTCCCACTGGGGCCCTTTGGCTGTGTGGCTCACAAGGGTGGCCTTACCTGCCTGGAAATTGGACTGGCTGTTTTCTCTGGGGATGGCCCTATTTGCCTGCTCAAGTTCAGAAAACTTTTGCAATCTGGCCAACCAGTTAGGAAGTGTTTAAGGCATGACACTGGGTAAAGTGTACTTCCTGGTGGTATTATCCATTAGCTGTGTTTTCTCAAGTTGCTTCTATAGTCACTGAGACTAAAATAACTGCTTTGCTTTGAACACTGCCCGTGTGTTGAATGCAACATATGAATCCTTAAGCCTCTTAAATGGGGAAGTGTATCAGTTAAGGAAAGCAGTCTTGCAAAATCGTATGGCCTTAGATATGCTTGCTGCATCACAAGGTGGGGTATATACCCTAGTAGGGGATGAATGCTGTGTGTACACTCCAGGTGTCCATCACAATGTTGGCCAAGTTCTATGGGCATTAGCTTCAGAGACCTGTGCTATTGAACACCTGACAAGGTAATCCCCTGAAGGAATGGTGGGCATCCCTAACCACTGAATAGCGGTGGGTCCTTGCTGTCTTGGGTGGCAGTGCTTGCGTTCTAGTTGTGTGCTATTGAAGTTTGTACAGCTGTTGTGGCATTTGGGTGCAGGGCTCTGCCCTCCTTGCCAAGGGACCCTCCCTCGTGGAAGGCACCCTCACGTAGATTGTATGGTGAGGAACCCTGAAGGGGTGGATTGTGGGGGAAATGGAGTCAGTCAGGCTCCTTCACCGGGCCTGATAAGCGGTACTCCAATAACTTTGAGAATGGGCCTGCATACACAGAATCACGCTCTGTTATATAATATCTTGGCATCTGCTGGCTTTGTGTGCATTTGGTATATAAGGGAATTTGGACTTTGACGTGACACGCAGCTCACCCCAACCTTGCATGTGAGGCATTCCATGGCTCCATGAATTTTCTTCCATTTGCCTGAATCCTGTGTGAACCTGCCCAGCCCTGAAAGGCTGCAAGGGAGGAAGTTTTAGTTTCTGATGGCAATAGGTAGTTAATGTTGTTATCTGCATTTTGTTAAAAAAAACTTTTTTTTTTCCCTAGTAAACTTGTGATCAAAATGGTAGTAGAAAAATAGATCAAGCTCTCCCTCTCCCACATTTTAGGTCTTTCTGGGATGACAGGATAACAGTGGGGATAGAAGAGGATTGTGAAGATTCGCAAAGCTAATTAATTAATTTTGGGGGCTCGTGGGCCGCATGCATGTGGTTGCTGAGGTTTCAGGGAGACTAAACCACTGGAGGAGTGTTGCCACCGGCAACATGAGTGGAAAGGCGACACTGGCGGAGGGAGACACCTGCACGTGTTTTTCAGCACTAGTTCTTTTACAGAATGTGATTTACCAGCGTTATGACATGGTTTAGTTCAAGAAGTGGGCCTTTGGAAATTGAAGGGACAATTGTGTATTGTGGGCCTTCTTCCCATCCTCACACCCACTCAAAGCAGCACCTTCGTTAAGGGTATATTGTTGAGGGAAAGAACAGAGTTTAAAAGCAGGTACAAGTTATCGAGAAGATCAGAGACCAAGGATAGAGAAAAAAGAGTGTCTATAAGATAATACTTGTTAATGTTTACTAAGCCCTTATCTGCCAGTGCCATCTAAGTGTTTATACATATTAACACATTTAACTTACACAACAACTCTATCATTTACATGCTATTATAATCTCTGTTTTCTCTATGACAAAACAGAGGCTATACAACCCGCTCCAAGTCACACAGTTTATAAGTGGCAGGATTAGATGCCAAGAAGTCTGATTCCAAAGACTAAGCTGTTGATCACTGCACTAAATTCCTGCAAAGCAGGAAGATACAGATGTGGGGTGAGAAGACTAAGGCCCAACCAACTAAGCCACACCAGTCAGGGCTGCATAGGTCTTTTCTCTGGCATGCCACACAAGGGGCAGGAGCCTGCCGGAAATGGCAATTTCAGAGAGAACTCATTGCTCTCTGTTCCTGTTTCTCTCTGTGTAGCTCTGATGGTTGCTAAGTTCCTCTTGGACCTTAAGTTAACTAGCTCACTGGCTTTGCCTATATCTCAGGATGATTCACAATGCATGTAATCCCTTTTCTAGGGTGGGCTTTCAATCTTTCTTTTCTGTTTCTTCTGGTAAATTCTTCACAGTTTCTTCAGTTTTTTCCATGTGAAATGATGTAAGGTCATTCATCATCCTGGTAATTTTCTTCTGAGAAGTCTCTAGTTTGGCAGGAGCCCTGGGGAATGTGGTATCTGAATTAAATCAAATACTCTAGGCATGAGTTGACCAGCACAGAATGGAGCAAGACCGTGACCTTTGCTTTGCCTTTGGACTTCATTAGTGAAGCCTGTTCTCTCATTCACTCCTGCATAGTCTTTTACAGGTGACTCAGAGTGAGCTCATGGTCGGTGAAAACCTATGTTTTAATCATGTATTTCTCACATATACCTAACTTACTTTTAATAAGCTTATTGGCATTACATTTTTGTTTGATCTATTTCATCATTTGGGATTATCCCATTGTTTAGTCTGTTTGGATATTGGTTTTATCACACACAAGTAATCAGCCCTCCAAGGTTTGTTTGTTTATTCAGGGTTTGGCTAGCATGACACCAATGTCCTCATCTAAATTAGTAAAACAAATGGTGGAGAGGCAGGTCAGAGCCTTCCTAACCCTAGCAGACTTTCATCACAGGCAGTTTTCTTTCCCTTTCCTGAACAATAAAGCACTCTAAGAGTCAAGACAAGCAGCTGTCCTGAATTTTAGCTAAGAAGATTCTGGAAGGGGTCTGGAACACTCCCCCCGCTCCCCCCCCCACCCCCGCCCAGTGCCTTCCACAGCCTAATGTATGTATGGGTTTGACTCAGGGGTGAATCACAGAGCTGTGTGTGGGGGGTGGGTCTTCGGTGAGACCTAGTTCCCCCATGTGCCTCTGTCTCCTAATTCTCCCTTGACAGGAGGACAAGGACACCAGGCCCATGTACTTCAGGATGCCCTCATCTTAATTAATTACATCTGTAATGACGCCATTTTCAAATGAAGTCATTCTCAGGTACTAGGGGCTAGGGTTTCAACATATAAATTTGGGGTAGGATCCAATTCAACCCATAACATGTGATGAACATATGAGGTGCTGCCTGGACCCCTTTCAGTTGCTGGGAGTCCTGCCAGAAGAGGGTCTGCAGCTGCCAAACTTCCTTGGGTTTGTCTTCAGCTGAGGAAATTGGCTTCTCCCAGGATCATGCCTCCTTCTAGGGCAGCCTGCCCCAAATGGCTGACCATCCCAGGGGTGTAATTTCCCAGCCCCTTCGCCCCAACTTGGACAACTCTGAATGACCATCCCAGCCCCAGAGTTCCCTGTGGGGTCAGATGAGGCCATCCCTGGGCCCGCATTCCAGCCCAACTTCTCTCCACAGTTGCAGATGCTAAGAGTGCTCTTTAGTAAACCTCCCACAGGCTAATTGGGGTTTCAGAGTCGGCTTCCAATCTGTGACACAAGGTAGCATTTATCAACAGTAAAATTTTGAAGAATTTTCTTCATGAGTCATTATCTGAACATAGGTATAAAACTGGCCTAGGCTGCAGATGAATTTTTTCTACCACTTTTCCAATTGCTGAATGTCTCAGTTTCTTATTCTGTGTTCTTGGACATCTCTAATGCATTTCATAGCAGTTGGTTTTATCACAAAGGTGTGTCAATAGTAGATTAAAAATATTGTATGAAAAGATGGAAGGAAGACTGCTGAAGGGCATGATGGTGAAAAATTAAAATGCTGCCCCATTAAAAAAATGCCACTGGTGATCTGAAACCATCCTTTTCTCTGAAAATTGTTATAAAAATTACAGTTTAGCCTGATTTTCAATCCAGAGGAGAAACTAAGGTTTACACATCAGAAACATGGAGGACGTATAGATCATTACACAGAACTTTGAGGTATTCCCTCAGGCTTGGAGGCCAGCACTGCCACATTGTAGCAGTGCAAACTTGGGCGGGTCACTTAATTTCTCTGAGCTTTCATTTTCTCATCAGAGAATGGCAGGACTATTGTGCAGTTAAATAAAATGTAGGGGAGTCACCTAGTGGATTCTTAGCTCATATTACATCCTTGATAAGTTGTATTCAAATAATAATAAGAACAGTAGCTACTTTATTTGGAAATAGAGGGATAAATTTTACCAAGCAACTCTATATGTATTTAAAATGTAGCATTCTGAAATATGAAAGTAAAATTTAGAGATTATTCTAGAAACTATGACTTGTATTGGGTCATGTTTTTACGATCCTTCTGCTGAACTCATCTCTGTGTCAGTGGTATCAAGATTATGCTTGATTATAGTTTTGTGTACGTGTATATGAAGTCTGACCAGAAAAAGTCCAGCCATTATTAATATAATGAGAATGGTTTGCATGACATCAATGTACTGTAGTTTGCTGTGTATAAGGCACACCCACATTTCCTCCCAGACTTTCAGAAAAAAAACCTTTTGTTTTAACTTTTTAATTCAATTTTTATTTATTTATATTTAGATAATTGTTTTTTGTATTATAAAGAAATTTTAGCATTTATTTTGACATATTATGGTATAAGAAATTTTACAAAACAAATAATACAAAAACAAGAACAGATACAAGGTGTTTCAGGTACTACCCATGTATAATGCACATCCTTATTTTCCCCTTAAAAATTTTGGCAAAAATGTGTGCATTATACACAGCAAAATATGGTAACCTGGCAGCCAAGGAGAGTTGACTGGAATGCGCATGTGCAAACAACGATGACTTCACTGTAATAGTCAGTGGGGGCAGTAGATGTTGCTGAGTGAGCAGGTGTACTGTGTGGCTGTCATGTCCAAAATAACTGAGCAGAGCAATGAATCTGCATCAAATTTTGTGTTAAGCTTGAACATTCTTCTGTGGAAACTATTTGGGTGATTCCCAAGACTTTTGGGGATGATGCAATGAGTACAGTACAAATAAAGGTAGTCGATAATCATGGCTTCTGCTTCCAGAGCAGAAGCAACATCATGCTGCAGTTGCTAATGACTTCATTCAAACTGCTACCAATGAACAGGATTTTCTCAAGAAGGTCATAACCAGAGATGAATAGTGGGTCTACGGCTATGATCTGGAAATGAAGGCCTAGTCATCCCAATGAAAGTTGCCTGGTTCTCCATGCCCAAAGAAGGCGTGACAAAGTCACAGCAAGATCAAGACTGTGTTAACTGTGTTTTTTTTTTTTTTTTTGATTGGGAAGGTGTTGTCCATCACAAGTATGCCTCTCCAGGCCAAACAGTTAATAAGGAGTACTCCCTCAATGTTCTTCATCGGTTGAGATGCAATACAATGAAAATGGCTGAAGCTACGGGGCAACTGATGATTGGCAGCTTCACCACCACAATACACTTGCTCATGCATCACATCTCATGCATAGTTTTCTGGTGAGACATCAAATCACCCAGATGACTCAACCCCTCTACAGCCCAGATTTCGCACCCTGCAACTTCTGGCTTTTCCCCAAAACTAAAATCACCTCTGAAAGGAAAGAGATTTCAGACTGTCAATGAGATTCAGGAAAATACGACAGGGTAGCTGATGGCAATCTCAACAAAGGACTTTGCCAAGTGTTTTGAACAGTGGAAGAGATGCTGGGAGAACTGTGTGAAGTCCCAAGGGAAGGGAACTGAGGTGTAATTGTTCCATGTACAATGTTTCTTGTATCTTCTTCAATAACTGTCTCTATTTTTCATAGTCTATGGCTGGATACTTTCTGGATAGGCCTCAGTGTTTCAAATGGGATCTTCCTTAATTGTTATTTCAACAGTTCACATAAAAAGAACATATTATGTAAAATATAGTTCTAAGAAACTTGAATTTATTTTTAAAAGTTTGTTGGGGCTCAATTTACTAACAAAAAACAGTGTTTCATGTAAGTAATGTTTTCAAGAATTGAAACTTCTCCATTAAGTGATAAAGATTTCACGTGGTACCTGGTTTTTAAAGGTTTTTAAAAGAACACCTAAAATCACTAGTGACACAGTGTTTTCTGCCTCTGTGTTCAGAATTGGAATTGTTACAGAGTAACAGAAGGTCCGTTATTGTCCACCGCCTTATGGAAAGATGTCTCTCAAAGCCAGAGATTTGTGAAAAGGAAAGGAAATGTTTATTTAATACTATACAGAGTTAAAGTAGCGACCTAACGTCTCCATTAAAAAATATCAAAGTCCTTTAGGATAACCACAGACACCCACAGTGCTTCCTATCTCTCTCTGCCCTAATTCAGGGTACCGTAATCCGTAATTCAGGAAGAGACGCACATGTCCAGTATCCAGGCTCTTGACACCATTCAGCTGTGTCATCGTCCAGGCAGGATCTCTAATTAATCCAAAGCCATGTGGCACCTTCTCATGGCCTACTGCAAGAGTCCTTTCCTCCTTCTTCCAGGTAAAATCTCTCTTGCTTCCCGTGCCATATAGCCAAAGGGAGCACCCCAAAGCCGCGTGGTCCTTCTTCTACTGAAGCTGTGGGGAAGGGGGTCCCCACTTTGGCAAAGCCTCGTGGCTCTCCCTCTGCACCAAAGCTGCAGGGGTCTACACTCTGGTGAAACCGCGTGGAATCTCTCCCTCTGGCAAAGCTTCGAGAGGATTTCCACTCTGGCAAAGCTGAGTGGCAATTCTCTGCTAAAGCCACATGGTGATTTTCCCTCATAGAGCTGTGGGTCCTGCACTCTGGTGAAACTGCATGGATCTCTCTCCAATGGCTGCCACTCCTAGGTTTAAATCCCCACTCCAATCCTCCTCTGCAGCCCTATTTCCAACTCCTCTTACAATCGGTTACACCCGCCAGTATTCCTGTATATTTCCAAGGTTATTGGGATGCCATCATGAGTCTGGGCAGGTGTCTCCATTTTCTGGAGCCAATCTTCTCCAAACTCCCACGCAGGCGCTTTAACTTGGGGTTCCTCCCCCAGTCACGTCCTGGGGGAAGTCCTTTCCATCCCCCCTGGCTCAGAGCATGACCACAGCTGTTTAACATATCTATGAGACCAGTTAAAGGTTATAGATATGTTAAATGACCATTCTGGAGGTTATCTGCAAAACCGTTGCTATGCAAAACAACTCAATGGCCCTGCTCCATTTGTCCCTTCCCCCAACTCACACCTGAGGGGGAAGGGGTGAGGACATCTTATATGTCTTTCTAATATTTCCTGGACACCCTGAGTTCTGGGTCCCATTCCAACTCCCTTTTTGGGCCCCCCCTCTTGGCTGCACCCTGTTACAGAATAAACCTTTCAACAATGCCATCAATGCACTGACATTATTAGAAGTCCTTAGCGTTATTATGAAACAGTTGAACAAAATGTGTTTATTCATCCCAGAATCATGTAGGAAAGATCATTGAGTTTCAAGGTTTTCAGGTGCTTTTTTTCTTCCTTTCTCTTTGTAAACCAAAAGTGATGTTGGCAAAGAAAAAGAGTAGAGTAACAAAAGCTGAAGGTACCTGTGGAGATAAGGTCTCATGTTATCATTAATAGTGATAAGGCTCTCTAGCCATAGGTAATTTTTTCATACACTTATTTTTAAGCGAAGTACTTCACTAAAACCACTTCCCCCCTTAGAATTTACTTACCTTCTGAGAGGTATTAAATAACCTGTTATATAAGCTTACAATGGCTATTTCAAGTGTGGCTCCCACTGCCTCAAGTGAGATACCTGTGGGTTTAACCAAGGGCATTGCAAGGCTTAACGTGCTCACGTCCCTGCATGTGACTGGGACTCGCAGCCACTGCATTTTTGAGAATGTAACATTTAATCCACTTCCGCACTTTCCATTTTGGTTCCTTAAAATTTATTTAGAAATGTGTAAAGGTGAGAAAATGGCATAGTTACACCATCCCAGTACCTTCCGGTGAACTTCTTAGTGGAACGTGAGATGCTACATTGAGGTGAACGGAAAGTTACAGCAGAGCGCCGCATTGTTGGTAATGTGTTAAGATGGGTGGTTCACAAGTGCATTTTACTGTTACGTCTCAAAATACAGGGTGAGGCAAAAGTAGGTTTACAGTTGTTCATAGGTTAAATAGCACAATTAATAAATAATAGTACAAGGATAAACTGTGTTTCACGTACTCACAACCGTGAACCTACTGTTGCTTCACCCTGTATATGCGGTCCTTACCATATTTGTATGCACCCAATACTACGTGAAGGGCAATGTTTAACTCTCCCCCAATAAATAAAAAAACAACAAAAATAGAATAAAATAAAACAGAAAAGCCTTATTAATCCCTAGGCACTCTCCTTACTACTATTTTGATACTTTCTAGTGCACTTTTCCTGAAAAATGTTCTAAGTATGTAAAAATACATATTTTAAATAATTCTTTTGTTAGACTGAAAAGACAGCATAGGGTTTCTAGGCAATCAGGCTTGAGAGCTAGGAAACCTGGGTTAAAACACTGTCTCCCCCAATGACCAGTTAGGTGACTTTGAATAAGTTATTTAATCTATAAAGTGGAGCTAACCAGCCTCAGAAGATTGGTTTTCGGACTAAATATGTTATTTGTGTTAATCTCATTCCTGGCATATTGCACTTAATAAAAGTGAGCCTAATTATTTTTATGCAAAACATAGATTACATTTATTTTTCAACTTTATTGAGGTATAATTGACAAATAAAATTCTAAGATACTTAAAGTGTAAAACTTGATGATTTAATACATGTACACATTGTGAAAGGATTCCCCCCATTGCATTAATTAACACAGTCATCACCTCCTATAATTACCTTTTTGATTGTGTGTGAGAACATTGAAGTTCTATTCTTTTAGCAAATATAAATTATACAATAATGTTATCAACTACAGTCACCTGTTAAACATTAGATCCTTAGTCCTCACTCATCTTATAACTGAAAGTGTGTATGCTTTTATCAAGCTCTTCCTGTTTCTCTCATGGACCCCTGCTACTCCCGGTAACTATTTTTCTGCTCTCTGTTTTGTATATATAACTTTATTTTCTTTTAAGTTTCCACATACAAAAGATACTGTACATTATTTGTCTCTGTTTGGCTATTGTACTTAGCATAATGCCCTCCAAGTTCATCCATGTTGTCACAAATGAAAGGATTTCCTTTTTGTTTAAGGTTGAGTAATATTCTATTATATACACTGGAATACTACTCCAAAATTATTCCAAAAGGTCCCTTTAGTTTTCTCTGTAAAATGAAAGGCATTTTTCATTTTCACCAAAAACCTTATTGACTTGGATGTTTTGAGTATGTTGGCTGTCTCCTGCATAGTATAATGTTAATTGTTCTCAATTAATGTCCCAATTTGATCACCATCAACTTCAACTGGTCTACTGGATTGTGGAGCACTGTCCACTGAGAAATTTCCAGTATGAAACTCCACAAACCACTTTTGATATATTCTATCACTCACAGCACCTTCTCCATAAAATGCACAAGACTTTTTTTGTTTCAGTTGCATTTTTACCTTTCTTGACATAATAAAGCATAATATGCTAAAAATATTGCTCATTTTCTTCCATCTTCAATGTTAAAATGGCTACACAAAAATTTGCCAATTTTGATAAGTTTTTCTTAAATGCACACTGATATGAGAGCTGTCACAATACAATCTAACAAAAATATTTCGAATGAAGACTGCTAAGTACCACTAGAGCCATCTTATAGAAAAAAAACAAATGAGCATTTTGGTCAACCCAATTATATGTATAATATCCCATTTTATTTTTTAAAAAAGATATTTTAGAAATATATTTAGTTTTACAAAGCGGGTAAGGGAGGGAGAGAGGGAAACGTTGATGTGTGAGAGAAACATTGATTGGTTGCCTCTTGCAGGTGGGGACCTGGTCCACAACCCAGGCATGTGTCTTAACCTCTCCATCAAGAGAGAATTGAACCAGTGACCTTTTGCTTTAGGTTTATGGGGTAATACCAGACCCACTGAGCCACACCAGTCAGGGCTATGTCACATTTTCTTGATACATTCATCCACTGATGAACACTTAAATTGTTTCCATACTTTGGCTGCTGTGAATAATGTTGTGATGAGCATGGGAATACTGATATCTCTTTGAGAAAATGGTTTTGTGTGTTTTAGATATATACTAAGAGGTGGAATTGCTGGATCGTATGTTATTTCTTTTTAAAATTTTTTGAGGAACTTCCATACCATTTTTCAATAGTGGCTGTACCCATTTACATTCCCATCAACAGGGAATGAGGATTCTGTTTTCTTGACATCTTTGCCAGCATTTGTTTCTCTTTGTCTTTTTTTAATAGTCATTTAGCAAGTATAAGGTGACAGCTAATTATGATTTGGGGTTGCATTTCTCTGATAATTAGTGATGAGCACATTTCCATGTACCTCTTGGCCATTTGTATATTTTCTTTGGGAAAATTTTGAGTTGAGTTTTGTGAGATAGGGGTCTAGTTTCATTGTTTTGCATCTTGTTGTTTAGTCCCAGCACATATTATTATAGAGACTGTCCTTTTCCCATTGTATATTTTTGACTCCTTTGTTGGGAATTAATGGACCATATCTGCATGGACTTATTTCTGTGCTCTCTATGTTGTTCTATTGATCTGTGTGTCAGTCTTTATGCCATTACCATACTGTTTTGATTATCATAGCTTTCAATATAGTTTGAAACCAGGAAGTGTGATATATCTAGCTTTGTTCTTATTTCTTAAGATTGCTTGGCTATTTGAAGTCTTTTACGGTTCCACAGAAATTTTAGGATTTTTTTCTATATTTCTGAAAAATAACAGTGGCATTTGGATAATAATTACAGTAAGTCTGCAGATTGCTTTTGGGTTGTATCGATATTGTAATAATATTAATTTTTCTAATTCATGAATCTAGTATTTTAATAATGATAATTTTTACAGTTCATGAATCCATAATATTTATTTATTTGCACACAAAGTTAAAAATTTAAGTCACCTTGAATAACTGAACTTTTTATCTTTATATAGTGGTCTTTAAAGAAACTATGAGATTTCTGGTCAAGAGTGAGGCATAGGTAAGCACAGCTTGCCTCCTTGCACAATCACATCAAAATTACAACTAATAAAACTACCATCACTCAGAACCATCAGAAATCGAGCTGAGTGGAACTCTGAAAACTATGCAACTAAAGGAACCACATCCATCCAGATAAGAGATGCAAATATGTAGAGATGTGGAATGGGCTTGTCTCATACCCACATGAGGTGGATAAAAATTTAGGAGGGCTATCTCAGGAGTGAGGAGTCCAGCCCAATACCAGGTCCCCATCCCAGGGTTCCAGTGCCAGGAAGATAATTCTCCATAACTTCTTGCTGCAAAAACCAGTGGGGATTGAGTCAGTGGAAGAAAATTCTGCAGTCCCAAACAATTCCTCTTAGAGAAACCACACACTGACTTATTCAGACTCACTCCTCTGAGTTCCAGCACTGGGGTAGCAGCTTGAAAAGCACCAATGGCACAGGGGAAGGAACTGAAGTGTTTGACATCAAAGAAAGAGCTAGGAGATAGCTTTCTCCCAGACAGAAATTGGGGCAGAGTCCGTTGTCCTTTTAGCCCTCCCCTCACAGAGCCACAGAGCCAACGTTCAGGTGCCATATCAGCAACTCCATCAACCTGGCTCACACTGTTTGCCCTGCCCTGGAGATCGCCTGAGGCTCCATCACACCCAACTTATAGGCCCACCCAAGCTATTAACAGTGGCTTTCCAATATGAATGACTGGTCGTGGCTCAAGCACCAGAACTTCCTAAATACTCTCAAACAAGTTACAGCTGGCCTCAGTGAGCACCTAGCACTTGTAAGTGGCCCAAGGCCTGGTATTAGCAGCAGCCAGCTTAGGTGCACAGCTTGACTTCACCTGGCAACCTCCAAGCCCAACACGAGTAGCAGCCATCTATGGATTGCTTTATAGCTGATGCAGGGTGGCACTGGGTGGGGGCTGACATTGACCTGCATGACCTGGGAAACCCCAGAGCCTGCACACACAGTGGACAGCTACAGATGACATTGGAGTGCCACCACCCTGCCCCTGCACAGCTAATCCTACATGGAGGGCAGAGGTTGGTGGTCAATGGTCACAACTAGTCCTTGAAGCTGACTGGCCTAAATCCCTCCTATAGACCTGATAAAGCAATCAAGTCTCAACTGCAAGAGGAGTGTATACTCAACCTACACAGAGTGTACCTCAAGTACCCAGCTTGGGTAATAGGGGAGGCTGTGCCACTGGACCCTACAGGACGCCTACTATATTAAGCCATGCACCAAGGCAGGGAGTCATAGCAGCTCTAACTAATACATAGAAACAAACACAGGGAGTCTACCAAAATAAGGAGGCCAAAAAAAAAAAAAAAAACCAAACAAACCCAAATGAAAGAACAGATCAAAACACCAGAAAAAGAACTAAACAAAATGGAGCTACGCAATCTATCAGATGCAGAGTTCAAAACACTGGTTATAAGGATGCTCAAGGAGCTTAGTGAGGACCTCAACAATTTAAAAAATATCCCTTCAGAAATGAAGGGTACATTAATTGAAATAAAGAACAATTTACAGGGAAACAACAATAGAGTGAATAAAGCTAAGAATCAAATCAATGATTTGGAACATAAGGAAGCAAAAAAACAACCAACCAGAACCAACAAGAAGTAAAAAGAATCCCTACCCCGCCCCCCCCCCCCAAAAAAAATGAGGATATGGTAAGAAGCCTCTGGGATATTTCAAGCATTCCAACATTCGCATCCTAGGAGTACCAAAAGGAGAAGAGAAAGAGCTAGAAATAGGAAATCTGTATGAAAAAATAACAAAAGAAAACTTTCCTAATTTGGTGAAGGAAATAGACATACAAGTCCATGAAGCACAGAGAGTCCCAACCAAGGTGGAGACAAAGAGGCCCACTCCAAGACACATCATAATTAAAATGCCAAAGGGTAAAGATATATATCTTAAAAGCAGCAAGAGAAAAACAGTTAGTTATGTACAGGTGAGTTCCCATAAGACTGTTAGCTGATTTCTCTAAAGAAACTTTGCAGGCTGGAAGAGATTGGCAAGAAATGTTCAATGTCATGAAAAGCAGGGACCTACAGCCAAGAATGCTCTATCCAGCCCTGGCTGGTGTAGCTCAGTGGATTGAGCGCAGGCCTGCGAACCAAAGGATCGTGGTTCGATTCCCAGTCAGGGCACAAGCCTGGGTTGCAGGCCAGTTCCCAGCAGGGGATGCACGAGAGGCAACCACACATTGATATTTCTCTCCCTCTCTCCTTCCCTTCTCCTCTATAGATAAAATAAATAAAATCTTAAAAAAAAAAAAAAAAAAGAATGCTCTATGCAGCATTGTGGTGGACTCCGGCCAGCAGAGTCTGCCTGTTATGACTGAAGATGAGAACAAATGCACAGGTGACAGCAATCCTGTGGGGAAAAAGGGGACGGAACGGCCACTCTCTCAGGAGGAGAGCACCCCGACCCTTGCCTAGACAGGCTTTTATTATTCTCTCGGGTCTTACATTAGCGAATGATTTATTATCTATCACATAGAGTATTATTGTCTACATTTTAGGTACAATCAAGGAAATGAAAATAACATGCAAAGGGCAATGGCAGCAAGTCAATTAGCTCTATCCTTGGGAAGATTCACACAGGCTTTGGAAATTACCTTGAAGATAGACAATACACATTTGTTGTTTTAGACCAAGGTGATGGAGTTTTAGCAAGAGCAAGCCAGAACAGTCTGCATGCATTTCCTAGGTCTGATTCCCATGGGTAACCTCAGTTTGAAGGTCTGGTTCCTGCCCACCACCTCGGTTCTGTAGATTTTCCGTACAGAGCTGAGTCACATTTGCCAGACTGAAACAAACCAGTCCCCGACACAACATAGCTATCATGTAGACTCTAAGGGCAGATAAAGAGCTTCTCAGACAAGAAAAAAACTAAAGGAGTTCATCATCACCAAATCACTATTATATGAAATGCTGAAGGGACTTATTTAAGAAAAAGAAGATCAAAACTATGAACAATGAAATAACAATAAATACATATCTATCAACAATTGGATTAAGAAACATTCTAATCGAACAAGAGGAACAGAGACAGAATCATGGATATAGAGAGTGTTTTGATGGTTGCCAGATAGGAAAGGGATGTGGGAGAATGGGTGAAGAGGTGAGGGGATTTAGAAGTACAAACAGGTAGTTACAGAATAGCCATGGGGATGTGAAGTACAGTATAGGAAATGGAGTAGCCAAAGAACACATACACATGACCCATAGACATGAACCATGGTATGGGGGTTGCCTGAGGAGTGGGCATTGCTGGGTCAAGGGGGCAAATGGGGAAAAATAGGGAGAACTGTAATAGCATAAGCAATAAGATATAATTAAAAAATAAACTAAAACCAACCGTAAAAAATGACAAATAGAGTTTATTTTTGTCTTCATTTCTATTTTTTAATATTAAAAACCTATCCTAGCTGTGTTTTGCTTACTCTTTTCCTTATATAGAACTTACAATAAACACGTTCACCCTATGACACAGCAGTTCCACTTACAACAGAAATTACACCCAATGGAAAGGTATACATACATGGACTAAAAAGCATGTACAGAGAATCTTCATAGAGCATTATCCTGTACTATCTCTTTGTTAGGAATTTTCATAGTAGTATTATCCTGTAACTATATGAAAGTCCCATTAAAGTAGAATGAAAAATAAATTGTGATATATTTTTACAAAGAAACAATAAAAATGAGATACCATGACGCACAACAACACAGTACTCTCAAGATATAATCTCGAAGGGCAAGAAGTCAGACACAAGAATCATACTGTGTATTTAATTATAGAAAGTAAAGAATGGTCAAAACGAATAAGGTGTTAGAAGTCAGAATACTGATAACCTTTGAGAATGGAGTAGTGACTGGGGGAAAGAATAGAATAGGCTTTTGAAGTGTTGTTAATGTTGTATTTCTCAATTTGGCTACTTGGGTCTATTTATATTTTAAACATTTATTGAGTAATACACTTATTACTTGTATACTTGGCTATGTATACTTCAGTAGGAAGCTTACTTGAAAAGATAACTTGCATATTCTTGATTCCAAAGTTTGGTATCACACATTTCAAATTTTTCAGTTTTTTAAATGGCCCCAATTGGCCTTCCTGGGCTATATTCCATTCAACATCTACTGTTTGCTAGAAAGTGTACTAAATATTGTGCATTCACTATCTTATTAAATCTTCACAATAATCCTGTAAGTTAGAAATTAGGTCCATTTTGTATACAAAGAATTAAACTCAGAGAAACTAACTTTTTTTGCCCTAGATTACACAACTAGTGATATAACTATGCTATCCTACCCTGATAATACTTTAAGCTACAAGTTAATTTTTACAACAGAAGTGTTTATGATTTGGTGTCTAAAGCATGGAGACCCAGATAAATCATTTACCCATATTTTTCCAAGTATAATGTGCATGTTTTTGCCCAAATTTTTGAGGGAAAAATGAGGATGCACATTATACATGGGTAGTACCTGAAATACCTTGTATCCATTCTTGTGTTTTGTAATTATTTGTTACATAAAATTTCTTATATCATAGTATGTTAAAAAATTAATGCAAAATTCCTTTAGAATACAAAAAACAAGTATTTAAATATAAATAAATAAATAATTGAATTAAAAGATTAAAATGAAAGATTTTTTTCCTGCAAGTTTGGGCCAAAATGTGGGTGTGCATTATATATGGCAAAAATATGATAATTTGAGTGTCTTTACTTACTAGCTATAATATAAATTATGTTTGATAGCAGATAGTGCTGTTATATTTTTTTCCTGAGTTTCTGAGCTCTTGTGAAATCAGGAAAAAGTCATAAACAATCACTGTTAATACTAAATGTTTTACTTGAACAGGTTCACCCAAATTGCTTTCTAAATAAAATCCTTGGAAAAATAATGGTTCTGTATCTGTTGTCCACCAAAGAATTTCATCCGATTACTGGGCTTTGAGGCTGCAGTAAGTACTTGCTTCTGTTTGTCTTTTGATACTTTCACAGGGAGACAAATTATCTAACACTGGAAAGGGATTCTCTTTCTGCCATGAAACACATTGCCTGACATTACGTAAAATAGCTTGAAAATACTGTAACCATAACGCATAGTTGTTGTTAAAGTATTTTTAGAATCAATGAAAGAAATTAATAAATAGGAAAGCAAGTCTTAAGAGAGATCTTCTCATAGTTTTTCAGTTAAGAAAATATAAATTAGCACTCTCAGCAGGGAAGAAAGCCTAGATTATATGGGATTCTTTTGATAAAGAACTTCACTCTCAATGTTAATTTAATTTGCACACACTTCTGGGGAAGTAATTTGTCACCTTACTGGGCATATTGGATAATATTTATACTTCTATAAAAGCTCTTAAAAATAAATATATTACTGTCTCTGGAATACTAATTCATAATCAGTTAATAAAGGAAACAAAGGAAAATTTCAGTAAGAATTTAGTATAATTTCTTCATGTATCATTTTGAAGACTATTTTTATCAGTGTTCTGATCAAAGGCCTAGAAAGAAGAACATCTGGTGGTATTTATCCTTTCTTTGTGCTATTCTGATGCTCTCAGCTTTTCTTCTTTGATTCACAAAATGCAAGCTGTTATCAGTACCTGTCTTCATTTTCAGTAGTAGTCATGAGTTTGGAGAGCTCGGATAACTTAAAAAAAAAAAAAGGCTAAAGCTTAAAAGCCTTGCAGAACCCGAGTAGTAGTCAGTGACAACCAGGGTGTAAGTATGAGTTGATCTTAGCTCCAGAATATGGATGTACTGGGCAAGTAATGTTATCAGAAAGTGAAAACTCAGTCCACCATCTTGCCGTTGAGTGTCCCATGCCCAACTGGGCCTTGCTGTTGGAAGTTTCCTCTGAGCCTACCCTCCACGCCCTGGGGAGCTCTCAGCTTTGTGTTGGTCTCTGCTTGAAGGAAAGAAAAGTCCAATTTTTACTAGACATCTTAGTGCTTTAGTTTCCTCATTTGTGTAAAATGCACCTCTCCTCGCCACAACATCCTGAACCAATATGGCCAGTCTATCAGAATTATTTAAATATTTCATAGGAAAAGGCAAAGGACAAATATTTAAAGACTGTTGGGACTGCAAGTGTTTACTAAATAAGGAAACAACAGAAGATAAAGAGGGCTGCGACTTTGCCACAGGTGTTAACGGTCAAGAGGGACCTGGACTGCTTAGATTCAAGTCCCTGTATCTCCGCTCTCTAGCAGTGAGACTTGGGGAAGTTACGTAACTTCTTGAATCCTTGGTGTTATGTCTGATAGGTGTAAGAATAACACCCAATTCTTCGGGGTGATGTAAGGATGAGAAACAATCCTATAGATATAATGCTTACTGACTATATTAATTAAAATTATAGCATAAATATGAGTATATGTAAACAATTATATATTTATTAAATTATTACATTTTAATTGTGTATTATAATATAATGTTATAGGTTTATATATATTTGTAATTATGTTTGTGACTTGCCAAATCCGATTTGTGAAAATTGTTAAAATCCCAAATAAAATCCGGTTTGCCCAAACTGGACAGCATGTTGTATAGTTTTATTAAGTATTCAAGTCTGGCCTCAGTTTGATCTCAAACAGCTCTTATGGTTAAATTGCTTTAACTCTTATGGTTAAGTCCCAAACATAATTACAAATATTATATATGTGAATAATTGATGTATAAATACTATATTATATATTGTTATATTTTATATATTTGTATAATATATAGTAATTATATTCATTATAAATATAGTGTCTGGCATATTTTAAATACTCAATAAATATTATTTTTTAAAGTTGCATGCTGTTTCAGGTGTGTTTAGCAGCCTTCCTCCCCCTTCATCTGGTTGGGCACGTGATACTGGCACATGATTTCAGCACAGCCAATCAGAATATCCTAACCTCACCACTGTGATTAGTTTAGGCTGGGCAAGTGACTGAGCTGGGCAAATTACTCAAGATATTTTTGTCCCCCTTAACTAATGCAGTTGTTTAACACAGCTTTATTATTATTAAGTGTACTTAAAATATACCATAGTGATATGCAACTAGTTCATGCTTACAGAAAATTTTGGTAAATAATAATGAAGTAACATCACATTTTACATGGTTTAAAAGAGGAAAAAATGGGAAAGCTAGTCAAGGATTAAGGGAACATTAGTTTCTAATGGAACTCATTGTTATATAAGCCCATATATTTCCTTTTGATTTATTCTTTGAGCTGCTTTGAGTAAGAGTTATGTCACAATCAGAAGAGTCCTGTTATTTAGAAATAACAGGTATAGTCCATGTCCTTGGATACTCACTGAAGGACACAGGTCTCAGGGTAAATTGTCCTTTTTGATACATCATGAAATTCATCATTTTAATTAGAGTGCCCTGGTGTTCCTGAGAGGAGAGTTGTTGTTGTTGTTGTTTAAAGATTTTTTTAATTCATTTTTAGAGAGAGGGGAAGAGGGGGAGAAAGAGAGGAAGAGAAACACTGATGCTAGAAAGAAACACTGATCATCTCTCGAACACACTGCGGATGGAACCTGGGAACAGAACCCACAGTCCAGGTATATGCTCTGACTGGGACTTGAACCAGTGACCTTTTGTTTGTGAGATGATGCACAACCAACTGAGCCACACTGGTCAAGGCCCTGACAGGAGCTTTTAAAAATCTGTCTCACGGTAACTATAATGTATTGTTTGACGGCTATTTAAGTTTTTAAATCTTGTTAATTTTTTGCATTTCCCATCTGAAGTTTTAAATAAAATATGATTATTAACTCTAATTTTAAAAAAAATTAGTTTTAGACCCTGGCTGGTGTAGCTCAGTGGATTGAGCGATGGCCTGTGAACCAAAGGATCGTGGTTTGATTCCCAGTCAAGGCACATGTCTGGGTTACAGGACAGTTCCTAGCAGGGGATGCACAAGAGGCAACCATACACTGATATTTCTCTCCCTCTCTCCTTCCCTTCCCCTCTAAAGATAAAGAAAGAAAATCTTACAAAAAAAAACAGTTTTAAAACAGATTGGACTGATGAACTGATTGGCTTAGAAGAAGAATGTTAAACCTCCTGAATTTTTCTTAGTTCCACCTTCACTCAATGGTGATCATCTTCATCCAATTAGCTTTCAGTACTTAATTGTAAAAGCAATTATCCCAGAAAATCTGATCTCTTGATAATAATGAGACTGTCAGTGACATTTAATTGTGTTTGTTTTATCCTCCATTTAATTTCCTGTTTCAGTCATACCTCTTTCATTAGTCATTCTAATATCTGGCCCATTTGTATTTAGTCTTTAGGGCAGAAAATTACCTGTGTTAGAAAATGTTATAAGTACTGTATTTTGCCATATATAATATGCACTTTTTTGCCCACATTTTTGAGAGAAAAATAAGGATGCCCATTGTACATGGGTATAGTGATTACACATCATGGGTATAATAATCCTGTGTATAACGCACACAAAACCGAGGGTGCGCACTGTACATGGCAATGAGCTCTGGGTTCCCAGCTGCTGTCTGAGTAAATAATATGTTTTTCTTTTTAAATAAAAAGATTGTGCTATTTAAAGGTCACATTATAACAATCCACTTTAGTCTTTAATATGAGATGGAGCCATATTAAAGATGGAGTTAGAAGTGAGATTTGGATAAGAAAGACTCACAATTCTGATTTCTATCTGCACTCCTGGGCAACACCTCCTGAGAACGCTGTGAATGAAATTCCAAAACTAAATAGCCAATAGCATAATACACTTGCTAGCATGCTGAGAAGTAGAGAGTGAAGAAAATTAAAGCTCCAATGGTTTTCTATGAGAGATTTTAAATTCTTTCCTAGTACAAAAATGAGGTTGAAATAGCTCTCATAGCATTTTACACTTGTGTCAGGTTTAGAACTATGACAAAAACCCAAAATTGTGGGGGGTTTGCCACACGCACAAAATATTTAAATATGAATCAGTGCAATTTTAATTATAACTGACATAACTGAAAATGGTATTAAATACTATTAGTTTAATTTTATACAGTATATATTTATATAAACATACATAGTATAATTATAGTAATTATTATCATTATAATTATAGTGCCTGGTATATTTTAAGTACTCAATAAATATAAATACTTTTTAAGAAGTTGAGGACTTCTGGTCAAAATGGAGGCATAGGTAAACACGGCTCACCTGCTCACACAACCACAGCTTCCCCACCAGAGCTTCCTGACCAGGGGTAAAACATTGCATAACTATAGTACACTGTCAAAACCAGGAGATTGACCCTGGTAGACTTCATATAGTGTATTCTGATTTTATCGATTTGTTATAGGTTTGTAAGGCCTTCCATTAAATGGAAGATCCTTATTTTGTCTAGTCAAATATTTTAGCCTTTTCTTAAAAAATCTCTGACTTTTATAAATTGCTTTTGAAGACTTTTCCCACCACCAAATTATTAACATATCTTCTTTTTAAAAGATTTTATTTATTTTTAGAGAGAGAGAATGGGAGGGAGAAAGAGAGGGAGAGAAACATCAATGTGTGGTTGCCTCTTGCATGCCCCTGACTGGGGACCTGGCCTGCAATCCAGGCATGTGCCCTCATTGGGAATTGAACCAGTGACCCTTTGGTTCATAGGCTGGAGCTCAATCTTCTGAGCCACACCAGCCAGGGCAAGTTAAAAACATATCTTTTAAAATGTTCTTTTGATACTTTACTCTTTTTAGATTTACTCTTTGGATGGTGTTAACAAAGTCTAATTTCATTTTTCCCCAAATATAGAGTCAGTTGTAATAACACATTTATTGGGTACCCAATCCTTTCTTACTAATTAGAATGCCACTTTTATTATATATGAGGTCTGTCTAGAAAAAGTTCAGCCATTATTAATATAATGAGAACAGTTTGTATGACATTGATGCAACCTGGCAGCCAAGGACAATGGACTGGAGTGTGTGTCCATGAACAACGATGACTTCACTGTACTAGTCAGCGGGGGCAGTAGATGCCGTTGAGTGGGCAGGTGTACAGTGTGCCTGCTGCATTCAAAATGACTGAGCAAGTACAGCAATGAATCTGCATCAAATTATGTGTAAACCTTGAACATTGCTCTATGTGGAAACTATTGGATGATTTAGAAGGCTGCAGCTATAGGCAACTGGTGATTGGCAGCTTCATCACAATAACACATCCACTCATGAATCAGGTCTCATGCGGAATGTTTCTATGAAACATGAAATCAGCCAAGTGACTCAGGCCCCCTCGAACCCAGATTTGGCACCCTGTGACTTCTGGCTTTTCCCAAAATTAAAACCAGCTTTGAAAGGGAAGAGATTTCAGACTGGTGGTGAGATTCAGGAAAATATGACAAGGCAGTTGATGACAATTGGGAGAACTGTGTGAGGTCCCAAGGTGATCGAGGGGCTTTGAAGGGGATCGAGGCGGCATTTTCCTATGTACAGTGTTTCTTGTATCTTGTATCTTCTTCAATAAAGGTATCTATTTTTCATATTATATGGCTGGATACCTTCTGGACAGAATGCATGCATTGTCTGTTTTTGTACTATTTGGTTCTATTTTTCTTTTATTCTGTTGTTGCACCTGTGCAGTGTAATTTAATTGTAATTTTCAAAGTGTACTTTTAACAAGAAAATGACACTGACGCGAGCCTCCAGAGCATGAATGGCTTCACTATTCTCCCAGTTCATCAAGGTCCTGTATGTTGCTGTAACTCAAATGCTTCTGGAGACCAGACATGTGTCATCAACGTGTGATGAGCTCACACCAAGTCAAAAAGATTGGTTTATATCATAAATGTGATTACATGTCTCTTCTAAAAGCATTGCTTTAAAAAAAATTTAAATATATTTTATTGATTATGCTATTACAGTTGTCCCATTTCCCCCTCTTTATTCCCCTCCACCCTGCACACCTCCTCCTACCTGAATTTTTCCCCTTTAGTTCATGTCCATGGGTTGTACATACAAGTTCTTTGGCTTCTACATTTTCTATACTATTCTTAACCTTCCCCTGTCTATTTTCTACCTTCCATTTATGCTACTTATCCTCTGTACCTTTTCCACCTCTCTCTCCCTCCCACTCCCATGCTGATAACCCTCCATGGGATCTCCATTTCTATGATTCTGTTCCTGCTCTAGTTGTTTGCTTAGTTTGTTTTTGTTTTTTTTAGGTTCGATTGGTAATAGCTGTGAGTTTGTTGTCATTTTACTGTTCATAGTATTGATCTTCTTTTTCTTAGATAAGTCCCTTTAACATTTCATATAGTAAGGGCTTGGTGATGATGAACTCCTTTAACTTGACCTTATCTGGGAAGTACTTTATCTGCCCACTTCATATAGCTTTACTGGATAGAGCAATCTTGGATGTAGGTCCTTGCCTTTCATGAGTTGGAATACTTCTTTCCAGCCCCTTCTTGCCTGTAAGGTTTCTTTTGAGAAATCAGCTGATAGTCTGATGGGAACTCCTTTGTAGGTAACTGTCTCCTTTTCTCTTGCTGCTTTTAAGATTCTCTTCTTATCTTTACTCTTGGTTAATGTAATTATGATGTGCCTTGGTGTGTGCTTCCTTGAGTCCAACTTCTTTGAACTTCCTGGACTTCCTGGAAGTCTATTTCCTTTGCCAGATTGGGAAAGTTCTCTTTCGTTATTTTTTCAAATAAGTTTTCAATTTCTTGTTCTTTCTCTTCTCTTTCTGGCACCCCTATGATTCAGATGTTGGAACACTTAAAGTTGTCCCAGAGGTTCCTAAACCTCTCCTCATTTTGTTGAATTCTTGTTTCTTCATTCTGTTCTAATTGAATGTTTATTTCTTCCTTCTGCTCTAAACTGTTGATTTCCTTCCCTTCCCGGTTTCCTTCCTTCACCATTGGTTCCCTGTACATTTTCCTTTATTTCATTTTTCATAGACTTCACTTTTTCCTCTATTTTGTGACCATACTCAATCACTTCTGTGAGCATCCTGATTACCAGTGTTTCAAACTGTGCATCTGATAGATCGGCTATCCCTTCGTGACTTAGTTGTATTTTTTTTCTGGAGCTTTGATCCATTCTTTCGTTTGGGCCATTTTTTTTTTTTTTGGTCTCGGCTTACCTGTTACATGGTAAGGAGCGGAACCTTAGGTGTTCACCAGGGCGAGGCAACCCACATTGCTGCATTGTGAGGCTGTATGTGGGGGAGGGGCCTGAGAGGGAACAGTGCCTCTTGGTCCACTCTCTGTCAGTTTTCAGTCACTTCCTGAGCTACCCACAAGCGAATTGGGCCCTTCTGATGCTGATTCCCAGGTGGGTGGGTTTGTGTACATTCTAGGACCCTATGGGTCTCTTCACTGAACTCTCCTGTGAGGCTAGGAGTTTCTCCCACCACTGCAACCCCCACAGATTTTTTCAGTCAGAGGCTTTGAGGCTTTATTTCCCCACGCTGTAACCCTGGGTTGCGGGTTCCATCTTGCTTCCCAGTGTTCCTGCCAATTATCTGCACTTGAATGTGGGACCTCCCCATCCTCCAGCTGCTGCCTTGCTGTGAGTCCTCTCTGCCCCAGCTGCCCATCTCCACCCCTCCTATTGTTCTGGATGAATGTTTCTTCTTTAACTCCTTGGTTGTTGGACTTCCATACAGTTCAATTTTCTGTTAGTTCTGTTTTTTTTTTTTTTTTTTTTTAATTTTAAACTTGTCCTTTTTTGGTTGTGGGAGGAGGCATAGTGTGTCTACCTATGCCTCCATCTTGGCTGGAAGTCCCTCATTTAAAATTTTATCACAACTTTCTGTCTAAACACTTCTGTGGTCTGTTAATGACCATCTCTGGTCTAGTGGAAATAATGTGGTATGAGAATAAAAAATTTCCTCAAAGCTCTTCATTTATTAACTGTGAGACTCTGTGCAAATTACTTAACCTCTCAGAAGCTCGGTTTCCTAATTCTGAAAAAGAAATTACAACATAGGATTGGACTAATTATTACATGAAATAATATACGCAAAAAACTATGCATATTGCCTGGTACCTGTTCTTTGTCAAATAAATACAGAATATAAACAGTGACTTACTGAGGGAGGAAAACATTATATCTTTTGATCTAGATCAAGGTCCCTTTTAACCCATCAAGTTTAGGCAGCTTGGAAATTTGTAAATAAAAAGTGATTTATGAGCTTTCATGAAATGCACTGTTGGGTATTACCTGGGGAATACCAATACTTATCAGATGTAGTCCTTGTTCTTGATAAGTTCACAGCCTGATGGAAATACAGACTTTGTAGAAGAGATGACATCTTTTTGTTATTGTTTTTCTGTCTAGCACCTTTCCTTACCCAGTAAGAACTTGACCACCTCACTCTCAATTCATGTGTTGGTAGGAATATATGGCACAGGCCTTGCCTTTTGAAGATGTCCACTTTGCCAATGCCATGATTGTTTCACATCTAGATGTTGGCGCCAAATCAGCTAAATAAATTTTGACACTTTTGCTAGAGCTATTGGGGAAAGAAAATCTTTCTACCAATTTTTGTCTTAGTAAAAATTCTGAAGCTGCCCATGGTTCATTACCACAACCCTCCCCCCCCCAAAAAAAACAATAACCCAGCCAAACATGCCACCATGAAGACTGCTCAGCTGAGAGAGAGTGGAGGGAGAGACCAAGGTCGATGCCATCGTTGGATCCTCTGAATTCAGCAGTGTCTGTGTGCTCATTCCTTGAACTTCCTGGTTACCTTTTTGGTTGAAGATAGTTTAAGCTGTGTTTCTGTTATTTTCAATGAAGAGTTCTGATCAATATGGGAATATGATATAGATGTGAAAAACATATAAGGAAGCTTACAAAGCAACATAATCAATCCTCAAGAAATTTGAAAGTTCACTTCTCCTTCTAGGCATAACTCTGCCAAGTCTAGATCATAAAATCTGGGAAAGAGTTTTGGGAGTAGATGATAGACATTGGTACAGTTTCAAAAAGTGTCTTTAGAGATTGAGGTTCCATTGACCCTCAAAGGTAGTGAAACCCATAATTTAATTTAGGAGGACTTTCCTTTTTATAACTAGCCTGTATTATGTGTCCTACAGTTCTTTCATACTTCCTGAGTATTTCCAGCATATTTCCTTGAGGGGAAGTACTGACATGGATTTAATAAAAATACAGAAAGAATTCCTTTTGGTGTCTGGATTAAGATTTAGTGGGGCAATGTTCAAGCATAGCAGGAAGAGTCCTGGGCTGGGATTGGCCTCCAGAGAGTGTTTCCTTCTGTTCTCACCTCTACTTCCTACCTTTCCCTGGGAAAATCTTTTGGGTACTGGAAATGTCTGCACGCTGAACATAGCTCTCTGCCAGAACTAAGACACAGAACTGGCAAGGTCTCATCTGAGTGACGTGGTAGGGATGATGGAATCTGAACCACAGAGAAGGACCAGTCACTTCCAGGACCAGGCCTCTGGCCTCCCTAGGACAACACAAGAGGGCATTTTGAGACAAGGATATTGAATTAGGCTGATCTATGTTTGGTTCACGGTCCTGTTCCTTTCCTTGGCAGTTACTTGGGGCTCAGTATCCTCTTCTGTAAAAAGGGATAATAACAATAACAATAACAACAACAACAACAACAACCTCAATAACTGTCCCAAATGATTTTGAGAACATTTGATAAAGTATTGGCCACAGGTCATGTATACACTCAATCTATGTTAACTGTTATCATTATTATCATCATCATTGTTAATGTTGGTTTTATTAAAATAGGAAAGGTAGATGATTTCAGGAAGAGGCTCTGCTAAAGACAGCTTGACTCACCTTCCAGGTTTGCTTCAGGCAGGTACATTCCGTTAAAGCAGCACTGTCCACTTGACAGCTGGATGGGGACTGGGTGAGGAACATTAAGTTATATATGCTTTGCACTCAGTAATTTTAGAGAAGAATAAGAAAAGGGAATCTCACCACAGGGAAACAAATGTCTGCTATTAAAGCCTGCTCCATGTAATGCAAGGAAATTGGCAGCCTTATTCTTTCTTCCTTATCATTGCTAGATTTTAATATCAGCAGTATCTGAGTGCTTTATCCGGCCTAAGTAAATACATGTTTCTATTGCTAGCAGTTTTCCTCTTTCCTTGAATTACAAGTGCTGTAATTAACAGAGCGTCTCCTTGTGAACACTGTGTATGCTTAACCACAATCTATTGGTCTCCATAGTACCCAAACATGCAATAAAATGTAAGAATTTGGGCCCTAGCTCTTTACCAAAACCCAACTGTCTAGAAAGCATTGACTACAGCACTGTGAGGTCAAGATATTTATGCCAGGGTGAGGCTTTTCTCCTTTGTTGTTGCTCAGGAAACAGCATGAACCCAACCAGAGTCCAGAGCCTGAGTCCCAGATAATCCAATTAACTTCCATATTCAGATGGTTTGCAACACAATTATTAGTATTTGCATCAAAGAGCCGCACAGGTTTAACTTTGATTTTACACACTCATTAGACATGTGAGATCTGTAAAGTCATAGTTCTCTGGGACTCATCGGTCTCATCTGCAAGATGGAGAGGACAGTCTGAGCTATGGACCTCACTGGGGAGGTGAGGGTCCTGTGAGAGTATTGTGCCTTCTGCGTAGAACTTGAGGATGACTGAGGGGAGGAGGAGCTTCCCCTTACAAGGAGGCATAGAGCATAGACACAGCAACTAGGAGAATCAAGGCTATGACACCAATTTATGTCTCTTATTGATGGGGATCCCAGCTCCTGGGGTCTGCGGCGTTATGGATGAGATGAGACAAATTCACATGGACTACCGAGTACTGTGGAGGAAAAGGGACTGCACAGCTTCTCTCTCAAGAGGAGAAAAGCCTTGGAGTGACTCCACCATTCTCTCAAGAGGAGAGCATCTTGACTCTTACTTTGACAGGATTTTACTGGGTTCAATCTGTATTGGAATGCTGGGTGTATACCTAAAGCTCATCAATCATTGTCAGGCAGAAATGATTAAACAATAGGTAACATTCAAAGAACTCTGAGGGCTTATTCTGAGTCAGGGTCAGATTGTTAAAGGGCCATAAAACTTTGGGGAACAAACCCACTTCCTGCTTGGACCCTTATCATTTAAATTGAGAGTATTAGCAAAGTAGGTTTCATAGGATTTTATTCATTCTTTCTTAGGCCTGATTGCCCTAGGGAACCCCCCTTTCCAGCACAGGGCCACACCCACCTCCAGCATTATTTCAGGCTTAAGGCATCGTTTCAGGCTTAAGTCGGGCAGGGGAAGTAAGGCAGCCAAGAGATTAGGAGACTTCTTGCAGACAGAATGAGGACTCAGGCTATCTCAAAGCTGAGGGATGAGGGTCCATCACCCCCTTTTTCTATAGCTCCCCAAATCCTTCCCTGAGGGCCCCTTCATGACCATGCTTGTCTTAGGTTGTCCCTCTTTTGTGAAATCTTACCCGCCATTGGCTAACCAGTCATCCGTCCAAGGCCAAGCAGGGTGAAGAGAAAGGAGGCAGAGGTGGTGCCCCTACAAGGAAGATAAGCTTTGTCTCCTAAGTGGCTTATGGTCCCGAGGTCCTTTACTCAGGCTTAGCCATGAGGGATTACAACTTCTGAAACCAGGCAGGGCAGTTCCCAACACTTATACCCTATGGCCCAGCAATCCCATTTCTAGGACTTTACCTACAGATATACATTCACAGGCAGAAATGCCTGTGCAATGACTATCTTTGAAATATTAGTAAAAAAATTCTGAAACACCTCGATGTTCATATATTGAGATTGGTTAAACAAATCATGGCACAGCTGTTCAATACACCCCTGTGGCATGCTGATTTTTAAAAGAGTGATGTAGGCTTACACAGTGACATAGAAAAATGTCCAAAGATATCAGGCTAAGCTAATACAATAATCTGCAGAAGAGTACTGTGTTATGATCCCATTGGTGTGGAAGAGATATCCCACATCAAATTGTTGTCAGTGGTATTTACTAGGAAGAGGCAGTTCCTTGGGAATTTCACTATCTATATTACTCACTTGAAAATGATAGAATTTATTGCAGTGAGCACATGTACTTTTCGCTATTAGGAAATGCAAAGATTGGCCTAAGGAAAATCACAACCTTTCCAATCAATGAAGAAGAAAAAGCCATTGGAGAATTTTGAGCAGCAGAGTGATACTTGGCCCTTCACAGGATGACAGGCAGCTGTGTTGACCGTAGATTGTAGGGAGGGAAGGTAGTGGCTGCAAGGCCAGGTAAGAGGTTACTGCAATAATCGAGAGAAGAAACAATAGTGTCTTGGGTCAGGGTTATGAAGGAAGGGTTAGAGTCAAGAGACTGGGTCCTTCTCTTGGTCCATTTGAACTGCTGTAACAAAATACCACAGACTGGGAGGCTTATAATCATCAGGTTATTGCTCACAGTTATGGACCTGGAAGTTCAAGATCATGGTGGCAGCCTGGCAAGGTTCTGGTGAAGGCCCTCTTCTAGGTTGCAGACTTTTTGGTATATCCTTACATGGAGGAAGGGGTGAGGGTGTTTTGTGTGGTCTTTTTATAGAAACACTAATTTTAATTAATGAGGGCTCCACTCTCATGATGTAAGCCCCTCCCAAATGTGTCCTAATGTCATCACGTTGGGTGTTAGGATTTCAACATATGAATTTGGGGGGGGGGGCAACATTTACGTCACAGCAGTCCTGTATACATTTTAAAGGTAGAGACAATGGGGTTTGCTAATAGATAAGTGTGAGAATAAGAGAGGGGTCAAGGATAATTCCAAGTATTTCTAGTTTGAGCAACTAAAAGGAAGAAATTTCTCCACATCATTTTTCTCTTGCCTTCCATGCATTATCATCTTCTGGTTTCCCTCCACCTGTGCATATTTTTCTTGGTATTATGTGAGAAAGCTGGATACCATGCACAACCAGCCAGTATATATCATGGAAAATTAAAATGTACAATGTAATGATTTAATAAGTATATATGTTGCAAAATGATTAAAGTAGAATTTTTAATTGAATGTGTAAATTACCATTAGAGGGAGGAGGAAAGAGGCAGCATAAGCCAAGAACACCTTGAGGGTTTACTTGTCTCGTGATAGGGAAATCAAAAGATGATTTCATTTGCCACAGCAAGACTTTAAAAAAACCCACCAAGGGCATGAAATACTGTAGTGAATTCTCAGAGCAGATTGTTCAAGAAAGCAGGTGGCTATCATCGGCTTTAGATACCGTCCAACCTGAATTCACACAGCTGGAGCAAATCTGCATTACTTTCTGTGTCTTTGTACTGTGAGTTTCTGGGAGTTCATTGTGACTTATGAATTTACGTAGTTTTCCTTTGGATTACTTTCAAGTTTGAACATTTATGGGTGGTGTATACAATTTACTTTGAGTCAGCACTCTTGAGTTGTATTTTTCACTCATTTACATATTTTGCTTTGTCAATTATAAACATGTGGTACAAACATGTTGGTTTTTGGCATTGAATTGATTGAAGTATTTAGTTCTTGACTCTCTCCTGTAGCTTAAATATTTACTTCACTGCTGTGTACCGGTCTCAATTTCAATGGAAATCGACTTTATAAGGTAAAATTTGATGCCATCCAGTGGCAAAATTATGAATTGCAGCATAAGCATAATTGTGAGGAATTTCCAGTTTAAAGTGGTTCCTTAGTACACTCTGTAATTAAGGGATATTATTAATTATTAAAAATAAGGTAAGTTTGGAATTACATTTAGTTTCAACATGAGATAATATAATATAGAAAATGAAGTACAGAATTAAGAAACTGGAGACAGGTGTTCTGAAGTTGCTTCATTTGTAAAATGGAAGTATTTACCCTCATGGCTGACAGCTGGAAAATTTATATGCTTTAAGACCTAAATTGTAGCTACATATAATCTTCACACTGAATACATTGGATTTTAAATTTAGGACTGTAGAGCAGTAGTTCTACAATCATCCAGGACCCAGCCAGACTCCTTCTGTCTGTGGCCTTGAACATGCAGCTTCATCTACTGGTCCGGGATGGCTGCTTGAGTTCTCAGATCCAGTCGTGTGGTTCAAGTTTTACTCTGCCCCATAAATTTATGTCTCTTTTTTTATGGGAAATCATTTTTAATGGAGTATTTGGTACAAAAATAATATCAATATATTCTTCTACCAGTGGAACACACATACTTACATACATACACAAAATTATTTATACCAAAATGAAAAAGGAAAGTAAACCAATGCAAATTTGCCCCATTACACACCAATGGTTCTAAAACGGTGGTTCTCAACCTTGGCTGTATGTTGTTAGGACGTAGGAAGCTTTAAAAATACTGATATTTGGATCCAGCAATTCACAATTCTGATTTAATTGATCTAAGGTATGGTTTGGCCATCAACAAATTTCAAGACCTTTCCAGGAGATTCTAAGTGCGATACTAGACCTTGATGCTTATCAGAATCACCAAGGAGATTCTGAAAGTACACTGTGCCCTCCTCTCCCGCCACCTGTCGTTTCATTGTGTTGCAATGAACCTGGAGTGAAGCCCAGACATCTGTATTTTTTTAGTTTCTGCAGTGATTTTAACTGCAGTCTGGGCTGAGAACCTCTCTATAGACAAAAAGAGGTTCTACATATATGTCTTCTATGTACTGACTCATATATGTGAATTTACAGAGTTCAATTAAATGATCACTTTCTGGGATAGGAAAGCTACAACTATGTTGTAAATTAAGCCCTCCTTATATGAGCACCTTATAAAAATACTAAATTTCCCCCTAGTTTAACTGGAATGCTAAAGTGGTAACAGCAACGCAATTAACTACCATTTTACCCACCTTTATTTACATACAATTTCCCAACTTTTTCAGTTGTTAGGTATCTTTACGTAACTTGATTACGTATCAATGGCTAAAACTTTGCTATTACTGTCTGAAGCTCTGAGAGTGAGACAATTTTATTGTTGGAATGATTCTTCAGAAACTATAACCTTCTCTACTGTTGCCAAAACTTAGGATATTCTGGGTTGGGCTAGAAGTTCCGTATCTTCCCAGAGGAATTCCTTCTGCCCCTCACATTAGTCACCTCCCACATTCTTGTGTACACCGGGTAGCCTGGCTGTTGCAAAGCCATTTGCACTAGGAACCTCAGAATCATGATACAATCTACAGTTTGGCCATCAAGTCATTGGCTAATATCATCTTTGCCCTCCATGTAGGAATGCTAACAGGGCTGTGCTTCCGAATCTTACAAGCGAGTTGAAGCTCTTGGAGCATTTTCAGTTGGAGAGTTTTCAATCATAGCCCTGCCTGTCCGAGTCCCCTTGGCCTCTACTGCTCTGAGCAGATAACTCTACTGAGTGAATAGGGAAGTGCGGCTCACAAAAGGTGTGAGAGCAGGGCTCTGCGAACTGAAGGGGCACCGAAAAGGATCCCTGCTAGGGACCTATGAGTCAGGGAACTTCAAGTGAGTCAAAAAACAGGAATTCATATGGTTTTTGTCCTTTTCCATCTGACGTATTTCACTTAGCACAATACCTGCACCATCCATCCATGTTACTGCAATTGACAGTACTTCATCTTTTTTATGGCTGTCATATTCCATTGTATATATGGACCACATCTCCTTTATCCATTCATCCACTGATGGACATTAGGTTGTTTCCATGACGTAGCAATTGTGACTAATGCTGCAATGAACATAGGGGTACGTATATGTTTATGAATTAGTGTTTTCGTATTTGGGGGGCACTAACTCATTATCAGCTGATAACCGCTTCTTTCTTTGCTGGAAAGTAGAAGTATTCAGCGAAATACTTCCACAGGCTCCCTAATCCACTGAAGCATGTTGTACCTAAACCCACATAACTGGCTCTCCTGCACTTAGAGGAGATGAATGGCCTGGCCTGTGCTTCAGTCTATGGCCATCTCTCCACATGTGCCCTGGGTTCCATTTCTTCTCATCTTCCCAAGGGTATTGCTCTAACAGCTCCCCCTCTCTCTTCAGTCATTAACTTTTATTGTTCTACTTAATCATTCGCATTAGCATATAGACATGCTGCAATGTTTCATGTAAAAACAGACTTTCTCAATCCAGTATTTCCCACCAGCTTCCACCATTTCTCGGCTCCCCTTGACAGCAAAATTTCGCAGAAAATAGACTTCTTTTTCAGTCTCCACTTCTCTTCTCCCATTCTCTAGTGAACTTTCCCTAGTCAGGCTTTCATCCTCATCTCTCTACTCAAAGTTGTTCCAACCACAATTAGAAGTGACCTCTCCTTAGCTAAATCCAATGGTATATTTAAGTCCTTAGCCATCTGCATGTATCAGAAGCAATTGACACAACTGAACACCCTTGTCTCTATTCAACAGTTATCCTTAATCAGCTTTGGTGAATCCTCTTTATTTTTCCAACTCTTTTCCTTCTTTCAGTTTTCCATTCTCAGATTACTTTTCTTCTCCTTCTACATTCACCCTCTAGGTGACTTCATTTATTTGCATGGCTTAAGTGCTATCTATGGTTGTTAAGGTAATTAAGTACCATACAAATTACTTAACTTTTAAGTAGTTAAAATTTAGGATGGATACCAAATTTTTAGCTGTGGATGAGCCATCTCACCTGGACTTCAGACCTGTAAATCCAGGTGGTTACCTGACACCTTCATCTTGTCTAGTAGGTATTTCAAATATGTCACTATAAGCACATTCTGGACTTTCTCCCTTAGATCTGTTCAATCTCAGCATTCTCCTGCAGAGTAAATGGCAGCTCCATTCTTCCAGCTTCTCAGGCCAAAAACCTTGTAGTCATTCTCGCCCCTCCTTCTCTTGTACTCTCAGTTCAATATGTTAGCAAATTATGTTTGTTCCATCTTTGACTATATTGTGTCTGGATTCAATTAGAGAAGCAGAACCATTGCCAAATCTAGATCTCTATCTAAAAAGAGTTGTAGGGATTTGACCTCACAGAACAATTGTGGGAGTTGTTCAGTCGGTCTCCAAAAAAACAGTTGCCAGCACCTCTGATACCGGATCTTAAAGTCCACAGTCCAGGCAGTTAGGAAGGGGAGATAGATACATGTAGATATATTTACACATAGCTATATAAATATCTATGGATATATTTATAGGTATCTATAAATGTATAGATACAGTAATACATACAGACATAGATAGATACAAAGATATCTACCATATTTTGCCATGTATAATGCACACTTTTTTTGCCCAGATTTTTGAGGGGAAAATTAGGATGTGCATTATACATGGGCGTAATGATTATATACCATGGGTATAATAACAAAAATGTGGGTAAGTGTTACACATGGGAGAGCATTATACATGGCAAAATATGGTATATATAGCTCTATAAATAAAATTATATATCTCTATCTGTATGTTTCTGTTTCCAGAGCTGTCCCACCCTAATCAGAAACTTACATGGAAGAGAATTCTAAAAAATGGCATTCAACCTAAACAAAACAACAAGCTGCCACAATCCAACCCCTGTTAAGTTGGCATCTGTACACAGTTTAAACTGTGCCTAATCTGAAATTATGATCATAAAAAAGTTATACTTGCACCTAGTTTGCTATAACTATCACATACAACTGCAAAACATGCTACCCTTTCTGCATGAGAAGTAACAAGTCTCTTTTTTTTGTGTTTGGGTGTTCATTCTTCTTGCTGATTCATATTTCCCTTTGATATCTGGTAACTTAAATGCTGAGTTAACTACTATTAGTGCATTTTATGTTAGATAATAAGGGGTGAAAGAGGTAAGAAAAATATTCATATAAAAATAAGTAAAACCACTCATGACAATTACAGTCCTCATTTTTGCAACAGGTCACACGGTTGTAGCTACTGTGTGTAACTACCTTCTTCTAATACCGCTTTCATATTTCCTCTGCCCTGAGTATTTACCTCAACTGATCATGATTCTTTGCCTGGTGAGGTGACCCTAGCTTTCATTCCAGAGGGATCTGAGCCATTAGCATTTCGCTGAAATTGGACTGCTGTCATTTTCCATGGGCTTTTCTCACAGGACATGTTTACGTTCAGAGATGTCCTAGAGAATCTCCTGGTTTTCACACATTTTTTTTCTCTCATTATGTACTAGCAACCCCTATTACCCCCCTCTTACCCAAGATCAATCAGTCCCTACCAGTACAGTCATCCCCTCTTTTGCCAGTTGATTCAGTGTCCTTGAGGAGCTCAAAGTGGCCAGGTCCCTGTCTCAACTCCTTGTAAAATGTACCCACTGTTTTGTCCCTTAAGAGTATGTTTAATACAGCGAGAAAGTGTTAGAAAATCTATTGAGGTCGAACATTTAAGCCACATCTTCCTTCTCGCTTTTATAAATAATAAAGTTCATGTTTTTATCTCTATCAGATTCCTGCATCTACGGGGGTAGGGAAGAGAGGTGTGCTATTTATTGGTCCTTTAAAGCCACAATCACAAGGTCCAGAAAATGAAATAAATGTAAGCATATCATTTTTAATGTTTATTGTTTATGCTATTACAGTTGTCCCATTTTTTTTCCAGAGGTAATTCCTACCTTTTGTGACAGCAGGGATGGAACTGGAGGCTATTATGCCAAGTGGAATAAGCTAGTCAGTGAAAGACAAATACCATATAATCTCACTTATAAGAGGGATTTAAGTATATAATTTTAGCAGTTATACCCAAAGACACCAGTTTAGAGTAGACATTTAGATATCTGTCCTTTCAGGATTTGTGCGAAGCTCACTGAGGTCCTGAATTTTCAGGGATCCCCTTGCACACACCTGTGTTCCAGTGAAGCCCTCACAAAGACATAGCTGCTGAACACTGGGAGTCTTAAACCTGCAAAATTGCCACAACTCAATTTCCTCATGGCTGATGGGTACAGTCTTTTCTTAACTTTAATTCATTACAGGATGTTTTCTTGTTTCACACAATTTAGGGAGGTTGTCCATGAAGTGTGGTATGCAAAGAAGAAAGGTAGCTGATAAAAAAGAAAGTAGAGGAGCAGCAGTCTTTTAAATTCAGTCTCTAAAATATTTACTATATCGGAAATATTTTATTTCCTTTTTCCAGTTATGCACATACTTTTTTCTTTCAGAATCCTTTGGCAACTGTAACCAGAGAGACAGTTTTATTTATTTAGAAAAATTTTTATTTACTGATTTTTAGAGAGAGAGAGGAAGGGGGAAGAAAGAGACAGAGAGAGAGAGAGAGAGAGAGGGAGGGAGAGGGAGAGAGGGAGAGAGATTTCAATTTGCTCTTCTACTTATTTATGCATTCATTGGTTGATTCTTGTATGTGCCTTGACCGGGGATGGAACTCTAAACCTTGGAATGTCAAAAACAACTCTCTGAGCTAACCAGTCAGGGCTGAGACAGATTTTTAAAATAAAATTCCATTTATAAATCACTGTATCAAAATATAATGAATCTCTACCAAAGTCACTAAATACCTGTGTTATTCAAAAGCAACTGCATATTTTAATTGCTCATAACACTGCTATACAAGTGGGGAAAAATATCCAATCCAATCTAATCCAATCTAAATTCCTTTTCAAGAAAATCAATCAATGACGTTGCTAAGAAAATGGAATAGAAAAGCTGTTCACCTTGTAGTCATTATTGCGTATTAATTGTTGAGACTTCTGTTTTGGTTGCCATTGAAGGATATCTCTTTGAAAATGTGAAAATCAAGGTGACGATTTATTGTCAGACTTTGTTGCTATGGAAGTATTCATTATCTCAGAAGCCTAATGCAAAGGAAACAAATTGAATTATTGGAGGCTTAAATGGAATATGGACCTGTGACCCCCCCTTACACTGCAACCAGAGCAAGCCTCTGTCCTTACAGTTCTCGATTGTCTTCAACTTATCTGTGAGAATACGCAATGGGAGTAGGAGGGAGCTCATTAAGCAAAGCCTGGGGAAGCTGAACCAAGACTCTACTGACTGTTAATGCTCACATATGGTTTCAGTCTCGCGATGGGGGGAAGGCAAGGAAACAAAAAGGTGACAAGTTAGGGTGTTTGGCTTGGCAATGTCGCTATGAATAATACCTGGCCCCCTGTGTTTAGGAACTTTAAGTGAATGATCCAAGCCCTTGTTTTGGTCATTTCCTAGATCCTTAAATGGATTGAGGCAACAGATGAGACCTATCACAAAGATCACGTGAAAGCTGCATTGATCTCATTAGCGTCTGTCTCCAAAACAAGGAGACAGCATCCTGTCCACTCTTTCTCACCACATCCTCATTATCTCTTCAGCCCAGGTCCTTGGCTCTCAGACCAATCTCATTAAAAGCTCAGGTTTCACCTCGAGATTCTGAAGAACTGTTTTGATCCTGCTTTTGGTTCTCCCTATTGAGCAAAACTGTGGAATTCAACTTTTAGCTGAAGTAGCTTTAGAATTTCTACACAGAAAAAGCACAGGGGTGGCAGGAGGGTGGGAAAGCGGGGGCTGGGAGACGAGAGAGGTTGCGTGTGCATGGCCCACACATGGTTTCGATTCAGCTTGTTTGTTATAAAGCAATATGAATGCAAAGTTTTTAAGATAATTGAGGATAAAGTTGAGAAAATAGCCTTACCAAGCAATTTTGGTCCTTCCTAACCCTCTGATGGCTTAGAGAAAGACTGTTAGGGAGGGAGACAGAGACTGAGCAGGAACCAGACCTTCATTTTCTTCCTTTTTTTTTTTTTTGATGAGGAGTATATTTGTTGGGCATACAGAAAGAAGAGACACTTTATAATTACATTAGCCAAGATTAAAATGAAGGAGAGAATTCTAGAAGCAGCAAGGGATAAGGGGACAGTCACCTACAAAGGAGTTCCCATCAGACTGTCAGCAGATTTCTCAAAAGAGACCTTACAGGCAAGAAGGGGCTGGAAAGAAGTATTCCAAGTCATGAAAGGCAAGGACCTACATCCAAGATTGCTCTATCCAGCAAAGCTGTCATTTAGAATGGAAGGGCAGATAAAGTGTTTCTCAGATAAGGTCAAGTTAAAGGAGTTCATCATCACCAAGCCCTTATTATATGAAATGTTAAAGGGACTTATCTAAGAAAAAGAAGATAAAAATATGAACAGTAAAAAGACAGCAAACTCACATGTATTAACAACCAGACCTAAAACAAAAGCCAACTAAGCAAACCACTGCAACAGGAGCAGAAACACAGAAATGGAGATCACATGGAGGGTTAGCAATAGGGGAGTGGGAAGAGGAGAGAGGGGGACAAGGTACATAGAACAAGTAGCATAGATGGTAGGTAGAAAATAGGGAGAGGACAAGAATAGTGTGGGAAATGTAGAAGCTAAAGAACTTATGACACATGGGCATGAACTAAAGGGGGGAATGTGGGTGGGAGGGGGTGTGCAGGGTGGAGGGGAATGAAGGGGGGGAAATGGGACAACTGTAATAGCATAATCAATAAAATATAATTAAAAATAAAAAAGAAAGAAGAGACATCCAGATTTATGCTGCATCAAGTAAATTTTAGTTTACAATATAATTAATATTTTAAAATCACAGCATGCATATAATGCAGTGGAAGAGTCTGCCCCCAGAGAAGAATAATTTCCTTGTTGCTGATCGTGGCCCTGTTTAACAGTAAATTATGTTCCTGAGCACGTACAAATGTAACAGGATGCTGCTCATTGGGAGTTCTGCAGCTATGACAGATCATGGTTGTGTGTCTCTGAAGACAGGAAAGATGGCTGAAGGGCCAATTTTTATCTGTGGCTTGAATTCCACAGCTATTAGTCACACACACGGTGATGTAAAATGAGGGCATGCCACTACATTTTAGTTAATTTCCACTCCAGAAAAACCTTTCGTTAGCACATAGCTGAGGATGCCAGAAGTTTGCAGGGGCAGAGGAGGGCTTTAGAAAAGCAAGATGTTTGGGTGAGAGGGATGGCTCAAAGCAAAAGGAAGAACAAACATCCACAGTGGCTCTGAGGCCCCACCAGCGTGTATGGTGTCAGGTCATGGGTTTAATCTGATGCGATGTTTATTCATAATGACAGTGTGTGATAGGTTCTATTTTTATCATGCCTGTTGTGCATATGAGGAAACTGAGGAGGCCCTGAGAGGTTAGCATGCCAGTAAAGGCAGCATCTCGATTCCGGATTGGGTTGTACAACTCACTGTGCTCCACCCACGGCTTCCACGAAGGTCCCTGAAAGAACCGAGTTAGTACAACTCTGTAATTCAGTCCACACTTCTCCTGAGAGTCCAGAAGCTCAGGGATCCTCCTCCTACACAGATTCTATTTCTCCTCTCTGACATACTGCCAAACTGCCTCTCCAGGAGGCACATATCTGCCACCATTCATCCCCCTTCCTTTCACACTTATTCCAGACCCACTATTACATTAATGCCTTACCCTGAAGAGTCTCCAGGAATCTTGCCCTTGACTTCAACCTAAATGATATTCCAAATAGGGTCATGTTTGTTGCCATTTAGTAGATGTATTCATACCTTCGTTTTCAAGCACCACAACTTCCACCGACTTGTTCTACAGCCTAACGCCCTTGACTGCCCATCAGAGGGATCTGTCATGACCACTAGCTGCACCCCCGCGTGCAGGGTATATTGACTGTACAGCAGAAGCTCCTATGACACGTCAGTCAGAAGTTTCATAATCACAGTGACAGAAAAGCTCATCCAAGTTGGCTTCAGTGATGAGGAATTTGTCTGCTGTAACAAATGTACACACGTAGTTAGCTTCAGACTCATGTGGCTCCAGGGGATGAACATGATCTACCTTGTGCCTTGACATTTTTCCATTCCACAGGCTAACGTCATTGTCAGACATGCTCTCATCTTGAGATGACTGCAGTGGTTCCAACTTCGCATTCTCCCCTGAAGAGGCCAGGGACATCTGTTTTTGGTAGCTTCTGTGGAATTCTGTGAGCTCACGAAGAGTGGACAAACTTGGGTCACATGCCTATTATACCTAAACCACACTTCATAGTTACTGAGATGAAATTGTAATAACTGGGTTCATGAACCAGTCACTGAGATAAAAGGAAGCTGGTATTCTGATACTGCTTTTTCTCTCTCCTCATTAAAAAAAGATTTTTAAAAAAATTGAGGTGTAGCCCTGGCTGATGTAGCTCAGTGGATTGAGCGCGGGCCTGTGAACCAAAGGATTGCAGTTCAATCCCCAGTCAGGGCACATGCTTGGGTTGTGGGCCAATTCCCAGCAAGGGATGCATGAAAGGCAACCATAGATTGATATTTCTCTCCCCCCCTCTCTCTCCTTCCCTTCCCCTCTAAAGATAAATAAATAAAACGTTAAAAAAATTCTTAAAAAAATTGAGGGGTAATTGACATATAATATTAGATCAGTTTAAGGTATACAACATAATGATTTGATATCTGTATACATTATGAAATGATCACCATAATAATCTGTCCCTTTACATAGTTAAAAAGCTTTTCTGTTGTGATGAGAACTTTTAAGATTTCCTTTCTTAGCAACTTCCAAATGTATTATACAGTATTATTAACTATACTGAACATGTTGTACATTGCCTTCGCATGGCTTATTTATTTTACAACTGCAAGTTTGTACCTTTATGTCCCCTTCAGCTATTTCTCCTTCCCCTCCACTTTCTCATTCCCACTGCTGGTGACCACCAATCTCTTCTTTGTATCTATGAGCTCAGTTTTTTTTAAAACAGATTTTATTCATTTATTTTTAGAGAGTGGGGGAAGAAAGGGAGAAAGAGAGGGATAGAAACATCAACGTGTGGTTGCCTCTCATGTGCCCCCTACTGGGGACAGGGCTCGAAACCCAGGCATGTGCCCTGACTGGGAATTGAACTGGTGACCCTTTGATTCATAGGCTGGCACTCAATCCACTGAGCCACACCAGCCAGGGCTGAGTTTTGTTTTTATAGTCCTCACGTGAAATCATACATTTCATTTTTTGTGGTTGGATAATTTCTAATATGCATATCACATTTTCTTTAAACATTTGTGCATCAATAGGCACTTAGTTTATTTCCATATCCCGGCTATTGTAAATAATATTGTAGTAAACATGGGTTGTATATATATTTTTGAGTTAGTGATTTCATTTTCTTTGGATAAATACCCAGAAGTAGAATTTCTAGATCATATGGTAGTTTTATTTTTATTTTTTAAATTTTACTTTATTTTTAATCATATTTTATTGATTATGCTATTACAGTTGTCCCATTTTCCCCCCTTTATTCCCCTCCACCATGCACACCCCCTCCCACCCACATTCCCCCCTTTAGTTCATGCCCATGTGTCATAAGTTCTTTAGCTTCTATATTTCCCACACTACTCTTGTCCTCTCCCTGTCTATTTTCTACCCAACGTCTATGCTACTTGTTCTATGTACCTTGTCCCCCTCTCTCCTCTTCCTTCTCCCCTATTGCTAACCCTCCATGTGATCTCCATTTCTGTGTTTATGCTCCTGTTGTAGTGGTTTGCTTAGTTGGCTTTTGTTTTAGATCTGGTTGTTAATACCTGTGAGTTTGCTGTCTTTTTACTGTTCATATTTTTATCTTCTTTTTCTTAGATAAGTCCCTTTAACATTTCATATAATAAGGGCTTGGTGATGATGAACTCCTTTAACTTGACCTTATCTGAGAAGCACTTTATCTTCCCTTTCATTCTAAATGACAGCTTTGCTGGATAGAGCAATCTTGGATGTAGGTCTTTGATTTTCATGACTTGGAATACCTCTTTCCAGCCCCTTCTTGCCTGTGAGGTCTCTTTTGAGAAATCCACTGACAGTCTGATGGGAACTCCTTTGTAGATGACTGTCCCCTTATCCCTTGCTGCTTCTAGAATTCTCTCCTTCATTTTAATCTTGGCTAATGTAATTATAATGTGCCTTGGTGTGTTCCTCCTCGGGTCCAACTTCTTTGGGACTCTCTGAGCTTCCCGGGCTTCCTGGAAGACTATTTCCTTTGCCAGATTGGGGAAGTTCTCCTTTATTATTTGTTCAAATAAGTTTTCCACTGGTTGCTCTTCTTCTTCCCCTTCTGGTACCCCTATAATTCAGATGTTTGGATGTTTAAAGATGTCCTGGAGGTTCCCTAGGCCTCTCCTCATTTTTTTGAATTCTTGTTTCTTCCTTGTTTTTTGTTTGGTTGTTTCTTTCTTCCTTCTGGTCCACTCCATTAATCTGAGTCCCAGTTTTCCTCCCATCTCTGTTGGTTCCCCGTGCATTTTTCTTCATTTCACTTATTGTAGCCTTCATTTTTCATCTAATTTGTGAGCAAAATCAACCAATTCTGTGAGCATCCTGATCACCAGGCCTTTGAATTGTGCATCTGATAGGTTGGCAATCTTTTCGTCGCTTAGATAAATTGGCTCTGGGGCTCTGATTTGTTCTCCGGTTTGAGCCATTTTCATTTCTCTATTTTTAATTTTTTGAGACATCTCTATATCGTTTTCTATACTAGCTGCACCTATTTACTTTCCCACTAACAGTGCACTAGAGTCCTCTTTTCTCCACATTCTCACCAACACTTGTTATTTCTTGTCTTTTTGATAATAGTCATTCTGATAGGTTTGAGGTGATACTTCTTTGTGGCTTTAATTTGTATTTTCCTGTTAATTAGTAATTTTGATTATCTTTTTATTTACCTGTTAGGCATCTGTATGTCTTCTTTGGAAAAATGCCTATTCAAGTACTCTCCCCATTTTTAAAATAAGATTTTTTTTTTTTTGTTATTCAATTGTGTAAGTTCTTTGCATGCTTTAGGTATTAACCTCTTATCAGATTTATGATTTGACAAGATTTCCTCTGATTCAGTAGGTTGCCTTTTCTTTTTGTTGGTGGTTTCCTTTACTATGCAGAAGCTTTTAAGTTTCATGTAGTCCCATTTATTCAATTTCACTTTCGTTGCACTTGCTTTTGGTATCAGATTTAAAAAATCATCACCAAGACCTAGGTCAAGAAGTATACCACCTACAATTTTCTCTAGGAGTTTTATGAATTCAGGTCTTATAGTCGAGTCTTCAATTCATTTTGAGTAAATCTTTGTGTATGGTTTAAGATAGTGATCCAGTTTCATTTTTTTTTTTTTATGTGGCTGTCCAGTTTTCCTAGCACCATTTATTGAAGAGACTATTCTTTCTCCATTGTGTATTTTTTTGTAGTTTAATTGACTATATATGTGTGAATTTATTTCTAGGCTCTTCATTCTCTTCCACCGCTCTATATGTATGTTTGTGTGTTATACCATGCTACTTTAATGACTATAGCTTTGTAATAAACTTTTAAATCAGAGCACGTGATGCCTCCAGCTTTGTTTATTCTCAAAATTGTTTTGGTTATTTGAGGCCTTTTGTGGTTCCACACCAATTTTAGGATTGTTCTCTTTCTGTGAAAAATGCCACTGGAATTTTGATAGGATTGAACTGAATCTGTAGATTGCTTTGGTTAGTATGGACATTTTAACAAATGTAATTCTTCTAATCCATGAGCAAGAAATATCTTTCCATTTATTTGTTATCCTTCAATGTCTTTCAATTAACATCTTATATAATAGGTTTTAGCGTACATGTCTTTCACTTCCTTGGTTAAATTTATTCCTAGATATTTTATTCTTTTTTGATGTAGTTGTAAATGAAATTATTTTTTAAATTTCTTTTTCCAATAGTCTATTATTAGTATCTAGAAATACAACAAATTTTTATATATTGAACTTGTATCCTGTAACTTTACTGAATTCTTTTATTAGTTCTAACAGTTTTTGATGGAGTCTCCAGGGTTTTCTTCACATAACATGGTGCCATCTGCAGATAGTGACATTTTTACTTCTTCTTTTCCAATGTCAGTGTCTTTTTTTTTTTTTTGCCTAATTTCTGAGGCTAGGACTTCCAAACCTATTCTGATAGGTTTGATATGAATAACATCGAAATCCCTGGAGCTTGAAGTTGAGCATCATCTTAGCTTCCTGGACTAAGGCTGGGAAAAGCTGAGTTCACCAATGCAGTTAGACGATGTTCTTGGAACCATGGGGAATGGGTATGAGATGGCAAAACATGACTAATTGAAACTCAGGCATCGATTCTTTTCCTGACTTGTATTTCCTCATTAGTCTTAATTTACAAGTCATATATTCCATGATTTTCTCCCTCCATCTAAATAACTACAATGGACAAAATAGGGTGTTCTATGGGATTCTGTGCAAGGGCTTGAATGTCTGTCTTGGGTTGTCACTTTTAATGTAATAAATTTATATTTGGTGTCTTTCTATAGGACACTGTATTAGATTGTGTGACTATGGAACAAGAAAACCCATAAATCCTACTTTTTACACATGATAAGCATTTATCTGTTGGTAACATAATAATAATCATGTGAGGAAAGTGTTTCTAGTTGGCTTTCACTCAAGCAATGAATCAGGAAGCCAGATTCCTTCCATCTTGAGACATCATTTACCCAGGGACTTACACAAATTTAGCCGACAGAAGGAAAAAAACAGAGGACACATGTATTTCTTAAAAGTCTTGGTGCTCCAAGTAAGGCTCTTCCACTTGCATTTCATTGGTGAGAACTAGTTACATGGCCACGTGTAAGTGCCAGGGGAATTGGGAAGTATAGTTCCTACCCATCTCGGCCATAGGTACGGCACAAGCTACAGTGAGAAGAAATGTGAAAGAGACCATCTGACTTTTTTTAGAAGGGGAAGCTGATTTCTATGGACACAGTTATAGCATATTGCAGGTAATAAAATATGATAAGAGGGTCAAATGATCATGGAAACTAAGAGGAGGGAGAAATATTCATTCTGAAAAACTGAGCATTTTGATATTGTTTCAGATTTTAACTTCCTGAGTGCTGGGTGCTAACTGAATTGAGATTCCTCATCATACTGCCAGTCCTCAAACTGTGCACACACTGAAGCTTAGTAAATTATGCTTGAAGTTGATGCAGTTCCACTTGCTTAGGGCACATACTGTTCACTTTGAAACTCCCTACATGTCTGGTACAATTGCCTGCTCTCGGTAGGGATGTAGGAACAATTGATAAGGTACACCTGAGATAGATTACCTCCACAATCTTAACCTCTTAACATTTTCTTCCTGACGTTTTCCTTTCTCATCTCCTGGAGCTGTTCTTGGTCTTCATCATGAGCCTTGCACCTCCTTATTCACAAGACTATCACTCCTACTCTGGTTTCACTTTCTTCTTCCCAGAACAGCCATGCAGTGATACATACAGTACCCCACTCAGGTCCTTCACTCCCTTGAATAAACCTTAGTAGCAGGACAATAGTGCCTGCATATTAATTTGAATTGTAATGGGGTGTAGGCTTAACAGGGTGCAGGCTGAGAGGCCCCAGGTGCCCCCCTCCCCAACAAGACTAGCTTGGGGGTGGGGAAAGCAGCAGCACGGGGATTGAGGGTCATTTTGCATGTCAATAACAGCAGCCGCGTTTCCTAGCCTGCGTGGATCCGGGAAGGTGCGCATGATTTTGACCCCTGATGTAGCTGGGAGGCAGCTTTCCAGGTTACAGAGACTGCTAAACAGCCTGGAGATGGTTCGCTCCATGCCACAGGGCCACGCTTGCTGGGACCAGCAATAGCAACTGAAAAAGGCAGAACAAACCGGACTACTTGCAGGTGTAGCCGATTGTGGGAGGGGTTAGAAATAGGGTTACAGAGGAAGGGCTGCACCAGATGTTAAACCCAGGCACAGCAGCCATGTAGGGGTTTTAATCACACAGTTTTGGGAGTGGAGAGGGGGCTCTCTTGACCATGTGGTTTAGGAAGCAGGAAAGCAAGATGAAGCAGCTATGTGGAGCTCTCTCTCTCTTTCTCTCTCTCTCTCAAAGGTTTGAAAGAATGCAGAAGGACTCCCACCGGCCCACCATGAGGATGAGGTTTTGGATTAAGAATGGGAGCCTCGTTGAGCTATGGACTTCTGTTTCTTTCCCTGAGATGTGGTACCCCTGACTGGCCTGGTTGGGCAAGGGGAGGCAGGACTGTGTGTGTTTGTGGGTGTATCTTCATTTCTAAAGGGAGTGGGATTTAGTGGCAATATTCCATCATTACTCTAAATTTGTATAACTTTTTAATAAATAATTGTTTTCCTTTTTACCAAACGCCGGTATTGAGAGCCACAGTTCCTCACATGGCAGTGGGCAAAGAAAAAACACAGAACAAGAGACCCTGGTTCAGGGGCTTTGTTTCTGTAACAGAATGAGATTACTAAAGTGTTCTGTAAAGATCTATCCCATTACACTCACACAGGTTGACTTTCTAGTACTATAATCTGTTAACTACTTGACTATCTCCACTAAGATTTTATTTTTTAAAACCCCAGAGAATATATCATTTCAGATTTTTGGAGGGGTGTCCAATCTTTTGGCATCTCTGGGCCACACATTAAATACATTGTGAGACGTAATTGCAAAAAAAAAAAAAAATCTCATAATGTTTTAAGTAAATTGATTATTTTGTGTTGGGCCGCATTCAGAGCCATCCTGAGCTGCATGGGGCCGCAGGTTGGATGCCCTGTGAGAGTTTTCTCTCTCTATTTTTAAAGTGAAGCTCAGCTACTATCAATTTTAATGAGTTTGTGCCCTTCTCTACTGCTGCCATTTGCCCAAAGTAAATGTATGCTTAGAAGGATCTCAGAGCTCTAGAATAGGAGTAGATCTCCATACCCTAACGTGATCTGTTTTCAATGTTATGTTAACGTATAACACACCTAGGCATATTTAGCGTTAAGCCTTTGCTCAAACTATTGTATTTCATAACCTCTAGCAAAGAAGAGAACCCTAAGAAGATGTATTAGAATAAAGAACAGGTTCTTGTAATCATAGAAATCTCAAGGTTAAAAAATCCTTTTGTGTGATTGAGTCCAAACACTTTGTTCAATGCTCAATCAACTGATTGCATGGCTCTCCTTTATAACTATCTTTTCTGAGATTCCAATCTTGTACTTTTTGTTGCCAAGAGATTTTTGGCAGTGGTATGAATATTGACAACTCCTTTTTGGGAAAAAAGAAAGTGAGAATTGAGGAAGTGAAGGCATACTCTTAATGGGACGCTCTGTGTAATCTTATGAAGTGGGAAAAATATAGAGAAACACCAAACACACACACATACAGTAGTAAGTTGGGAAAATCCTGATTTGTGGGGTCTGTAGCTTATACAATTTCAGGGGCCCTCTTTAAGAAAGAGAATAAAACAATTAAGTACAAAAGTGACTATTTAGAATGAGAAAAGAAATTACAAGTCACACATGTTTTTAATTTTTTTAATTTTTCAATTACAGTTTACATTCAGCATTATTCTGTATTGGCTTCAGATATATAGCAAAGTGGTTAGAAAATCATGTACTTTACAGAGTGGTCACTCTGAGCCTTCAGGTACCCACCTGGCCCCATACATAGTTGCCACAATATTATTGACTATATTCCCTCTACTATAATCTCCATCTGTGTGAAAAATCACACATTTTAAAAGGTGGTAAATATCACAAAATCAAGAAAAATAACGTTATTGTTATTATCTGTATTTTTGACCCTCTGATCATTTCTTCACATGAAATGACATTTGTTATGAAGACAATGGAAAGATAGTTCTGCATTTCATCTCGCGTGGTTACTTGAAATTTATTTTTATTTATTGGCTGTTGAGAGTCATATAATTTATAACATTTACAGTTCTGCTACAAGTTTCTACTCTATAATCACAGGAATCGTGATAAATACTATTTCAGATAATTTCCATGAGAAGATAAAAATTGTATAGTGCATTTATGATTGTGCATAAATGTCTTATTAATTATGTTCTTCACAGAAGGCAGCTTCTATTTCCAAAGATTTCAATGAGAATCATCTCCTTTGTTTAAATTTTACATGTCTAAAATTAGAATAATTTCCCATTGGCTGGCTTTTGGCTCCACATACTTCAGCCTTTTAACATCTCTGGTGCTCACATGTATCTGGTTCCAGATGTTGTTCGTATTCTGAACACTTTGTGTCAGACTGCAGATGTGTTTGCAAAGTGGTAGTAGGATGTTCTGGAAGGTATTCTTATGCTGTGCGAGCTAGAAACAACTATTCATGGAAGTGCTTGTGCACCATAAATATATTTACTAAACCCAAACTAAATATATTTCTAGCTCCACTTCCCCTTGGCGAGGTCTCCAAAATGCTTGTGGCCGTTGCCACGTGACTCCACCTGTGTGGCAGGGTTCTAGTCAGAGTGGAAGGAGAGAGTCATTTCAATTCGTTACAATTAAAATATCTTATTTTGTGAATAAGAAAAAATATGCACATATTCTTCTGTGAAGTTCAGTCACAGAAACAGAGGCCGTGACAGTGGTACATGTGCGAGAGAAGGGCTTAAGCTTCTCTCACTTTAGCTAAACCTGCGCCTGAGAGGACACAAAGTAGAGAAGGGGTAGAGGAAATTATCTGGAACTGCTTCATGATTTTGGAGCAGATAGGTCTTATAACCCCATTCATTTATCCTGGGCTATTCATTCCACAAATTTCTAACAGTTTTCAGGGATTTATCTAGTTTGGATTTACAGAAAAAACTGTGTTGAATTCCTCAGGGTAATCTAGGGTCTGACCTCTGAAGAATGGGAAATTCATGGTTATATTAAGTGGCACATCACGAAATAGAAATATAAAGAGTTCTTTGTTTTTATTACTATATATCAAAGAATAATAAGGGTCAATGACTATAAGTAGCCAACTTATGAGACATTCTATTAGTTCTAAATGCTCACCACGTTATGTACTGGGATCTGTTTTTTTTTTTTTTTTTTTTTAGAAAAGACTTCAATATAGTGAAGGCAATAAAAATTACCAGGTTTTCAAAAATAATGCTTTTCAAAACCAATCTATTTGACTGCATTTTCTCATTGAATTGAAGAAAAAAAGATTCTTTCGAATAAATACCACAGGCATGAATAGTGGTTTTGAAATACCATGCACTTGGGATGAGGCACTGAATGTATATATTTTTTTCTTGGTAGAGTCTAGTCAGAGAAATGTTTTGTAGGAGCCACGGGAATGCTTATAAGTGGCAGTGCTCAATATATTTGGACTTTGGCTTTGAAATATTGCTAAAAGTATTTGAAGGATTATATCTGTGCCTTTTGTTCAGGCTCTGAGGCTGCTATTGCATGGGATGAAACAGTTCCACTGTTTTGTGCAAAATGTCAGTGAATTTTATGTGCATTTGTGTTACCAAACAGCAAATAGGGTCCTGCTGCCTGCCACCCATAAATCCTGGAGGCAGAGGTTTGGTGAAAAATGAAAGAAGTCTTTCATTCAAAAGCTACACAATTTTGGAAGAATGGCAGGTTTCTGCCTCAGAGCCTGTTCCTTCTAAAACGTCCACAGAAAAATAACCCTTTCGCCCTCTGCCAGGCCAGATCAGTCCTAGCCTACACCCAGAGTTCCTTTTCCCATTTAACAATACCATCCTTTGGGAAAATGCGGGAAGCTGCAGCACCACTGTCCAGGTAGATCCTGGAGAAAGAGAAAGAGAGCTGAGTCTCTGCTGTTCCTCCATTTAACTCTTCCAGCCCATAATTCCATGGATGCTCCCACACCATCCAGCTTCCCAGCCAATCCTGTTCTTTTCAGGCTAGACTGGCAGGTCTGCACCTCCCCTTGCCACGTCTCCCCCTGGGGGTAGGAAGATGCGTTGCCAGCACTAGCTTGTTTCCCCGTGCCTCGGGAAACCTTCTCTTATAATCCCTTCCACCTTCTCCCAGCATCAGGTCAGTAGCATTTTTAATATCATTATTGCTTTTTAGTTCAGAGTTTATTTCGCTTTTGCTTTGGGTTCACTTGACCAGTGATGCCTTTTAAATATTAGGCATTTCTTAAGTCTATATGGGTATGCACTTAAAATTGTTTGAGGAGAAAAAAAAATACACGTATATCTCTAAATCCAGTTTAAGATCTCTTAAGACATCCAGATTCCAACCCTTTCTTACACTACGACAACTCAAATAATGTGGATAGAGAAGGCACTATTTGCCTCTTTTGCAAACTCTCAGAGCTTATTACATCTCAGGTTAAAATTACCAGGAAGACAGATACTTCCAAGGTGAAAAGATTAGAGTGAGTAGAAGTAGCAGTGATAGGCAATGATGTGCTGGTAAACCAGCACCCCCCCCACACACACACACACTTCTCTAGAAAAAGCCCTGATCTCATGGTGTTTGCTGATTTTTGTGGTATAAAAATCTCATCATGGTGACTTCCAGCTAACAATAACCAGATCTCAAAACTCCCAAATATTTAACAATCGAAGTCTGAAATATCCAGGTCTGTTGGAGTCCAGCACATTACTATTTATTTCTTCCTCTAATTAATTCAACAAATGTGTCTTGAGTACTTACTGTGCATTATCCGCTGTGCTAGATCTTAATGGGAATAGAGAGATTAATTAACATGACCTTGTTTACAAAGAATTTATCATCCATTCTCTTATTACTTACAGTCACTGTGCTGTACATGACATTTCCAGAACTTATTTATTTTGTAACTGGAAGTTTGTACTTTTTCACCCTGTTCATTCATTTTTCCCACCCTTCACCCCCAGCAATTCTGATCAAAATTACAGCAGGATATCTTTTGAGATATCAACATTTATATGTGAAGGTCAAAGAACTGGCATAGCCAAACCAATTTTAAAAAGGAGGAATAAAATTAGAGGAATCACAATACTTGATTTTAAAACCTATTATAAAGCTACAGCAATCAAGGTTTTTGTGATGGTGGCAAAGAGACAGACATGTAAGTTAATTAGACAGGGTAGTCCATAAATAGAGCTACACAAATGTGGCCAATTTACTTACTTATTTATTATTATTTTTAACATTTTATTTATTTATCTTTAGAGGGGAAGGGAAGGAGAGAGGGAGAGAGGGAGAGAAATATCAATGTATGGTTACCTCTTGTGCGTCCCTTGCCAGGAACTGGCCCGCAACCCAGGCATGTGCCCTGACCGGGAATCGAACCACGATCCCTTGGTTCACAGGCCCATGCTCAATCCACTGAGCTACACCAGCCAGGGCCGCCAATTTATTTTTGACAAGGATGCAAAGGCAATTCAATGGAGAAAGGGTAGCCTTTTCAAAAATCATGCATGAGCAACTGGACTGCCATAGGCCAAAAAAAAAAAAAAAAAAAAAGTGGTCAAAAAAATGTATCTTGACATAACTTTAAGTCTTATGCAATAATTAATTTAAAATGGATCATAAATCTAAACGTAAAACTTAAAACCATACACAGTTTTTAAGTAAGCCTGAAAAATATCTCCATGATCTAGGGCTGAACAAAGAGTTCTTAGGCAAGGCATCAAAAGCACAATCCATAAAAGAAAAATATTAATAAATTAGAGTTCATCAAAATTAAAAATGTTTTCTCTCTGGAAGATACTGTTCAGGTCTCTAAAAAAGAAGTTACAGGTAGAAAGAAAATATTTGCACACCAGATATTTTTTAAAAATATTTTGTTTATTTATTTTTAGAGATGGGGAAGAGAAGGAGAAAGAGAGGAAGAGAAATATCAGTGCGTGGTTGCCTCTTACGTGCCCCCTACTGGGGACCTGGCCCACAACCCAGGCATGTGCCCTGACAGGGAATCAAACTGGTGACCCTTTGGTTCACAGGCCAGTGCTCAATCCACTGAGCCACACCAGCCAGGGCTACATTCCAGATATTTTACAAAAGACTTCTACCCAGAATATACAAGATCTCTCAAAACTCAAGAGAAAGAAAGAAAAAAAAATCCAATAAAAAATGTGAGAGATACTTGAAAAGGCACTTCACCAGAGGTTATACACAAAACAATAAGCACATGAAAAGATGTTTCGCTTCATTAACCATCAGGAAAACACAAATTAATGCCACAATTTTAATACCACTTCTACATATCTACTAGAATATCTAAAATTAAGATGAGTAAAAACATACACACCAAGTACTGGTGAGGACACAGAATAACTGGAACTCTTCTGGATTCCTGGTGGTAGTGAAACATGGTAGAGCTACTCTGGAAAACAGATTGGCAGTTACCAAGTTAAACTCTCCCAAAACCTGGCAATCACACTACTAGGTAGGAAAAAAAAACATAGCAACCTGTGCACAGATATTTATAGCAGCTATATTCATAATTGCCAAGAGTTGGGAAAAAACCAAATGCTCTTCCTTTAGTGAGTGAATGGATAAACAAACTGCAAGCACACCATGGAATACTTCTGCACAACAATTAAGAATGGACTCTTGACACATGACAACTTAGATAAATCTCAAAGACATTATGCTGAGTGAAAGAAGCAAGTCTCAGGATTACATAGTGTATAATTCTATTTATATGCATCTTAAAAAAGATTTTGTTTATTTATTTTTAGAGAGAGGGGAGAGGAGGGAGAAAGAGAGGGAGAGAAGCATTGATTGATTGCCTTTTGCACACACTCCTACAGGGGATGGGCCTGCAACCCAGGCGTGTGATCTGACCGGGAATTGAATCAGCAACTTTTTGCTTTGTGGAACAGTGCCCAACCACATGAGCCATACAGGTCAGGGTTGTATGCCATTCTTGAAAATATAAAAACTATAGTGACAGAGAACCAATTGGTGGTTGCCAGGAGTTAGGAATGGGAGCAGGATGTTACCAAGGATATTTTGAGCTTGAGGGAGTTTTTGGGTGATATAATTGTTTTGTATCTTCATTGTGGTGGTGGCTACATGAATCTATACATGTATTAAAATTCAGAGAACTAAACTCAAGAAGAAATACATTTTATTGTATGTTTATTTAAAAAACAAAGTAATGGTTGTAAAAAGTTTTTATTAAAATTTTTTTCCCCAACCAGATGAAAGACCTATTGATCTTATTTCACTTGCTGACAAACTTCTCAGAATAATATTGGACACCAGAGCTTCCCAAACCAGTTTACTCAAGGAAATTGTTCCATGAGGAATTAATAGTTTTGATGGGAAAAAATTTTCTCATCTCAGTCAACAAATATCTTTTCTTTTTTGTTACAATAAATTTCCTACATTCTTTAATGTGCTGTTTGTTTATTGTGAAGTTCTTAGAGAATAATTTATGACATGACATTACCCAGGCTTCCACAACCAGAAGACCTGTTGTTCTTGGAACAGTGATTAATCTCTTCTGGAGTTACCAGTTGTTTCAGTCAGCTAAGTTTACTATAATGGAATATCATTGAGTGGCAACAGGAATTTATTCATCATGGTCCTGGAGGCTGGAAAGTCCAAGATCAAGGTGCTGGCAGATGTAGTTCATGGTGAAATCCTCTTCGTAGAGCGTACACACACCCTCCTTTCAATGTGTACTCACATAGTGTTTCTTTGTTATGTGTTTCTGGAGAGAGAAAGAGATCTCCCTTTTTCTATCTTATAAGGACACATATCTTATCATGGGGGCCTCACCCTCCTGACCTAATAGAAACCTAATTACCTCTCAAATGCCCATCCACAAATATCATTGCATTGATGGCTGGGGCTTGTACATATTAATTTTAAGGGACACAAACACTCAGCTTATAACTCCAGTGTCCTTTGGACCACAATTTGGAAACCTTCTGCTTATTTTCTTTGAAATCATCTTTATTGAAGTTTAATTGACAAGTGATAAAGTCTTCTGATTGTAAGTCCATATCTCAATGAGTTTTTACAATGTATATAATCATGTAACCACAACTGAAAGCAAGATATAAAACACTTGCATCAACTCAAAAAGTTTCCTGATGCCCTTTTCAATCAGTTGCCTTTCCTCAACCTGGGGACCCTAGAAAACACCCATCTGCTTTCTGTCACTATAGTATTTCCTATCTTATAATTTCATATAAATGAATACTACAGTATGCAGTTTTACATGTTTGGCTTTGTGGGAGTTCAGAACAAATCACCCCAAGATGTACTTCTGTGATATGCGGATTGTTCTGCGCTAAGGGCAATTTTGGCTTCAGGCTCTAAAGAAAATTTTGGTCTTTCCTGTTATTACCTGGAAGAATTTAAATCAGTGGCCTTGAGTATGACAAGAGATTATCAGCAATTATCTCTTTTTGACCTACCTATATGGCAGGCAAAGCTCTATTTACTAAACATCTCTCCTTATCATTTTGCAATGACCACAAAGTCCAGAAGGTGCATTACCTGATCTCTGGCTCAGAATGTCTTATATACCTAGATCCTGATTTCTATCATATGCATATAGGTCTCTGAGTTTCTCATGTATGTCTTGGTTATTTTCTCTTGTTAATCTGTCTTATGTCTATTTGATTATTAGACCAGCCAGAAGATTCTTGAAGGTAGAGGAAAATTTGTTCCTCCCCTACAGTTGGCACTGTGAGCTGGATAACTCACTGGCTAGAACCCTGTGTTTACCTACCAGGCCATTGCAGATGAGCAGATCGTGGTGCGACTGGAAGAGCTGGCATTTACGCTGCATTCTGGCAGCATTCTGGCAGACCCAAGAAGCAGAGACAGGGATTGAATCTTTATGGGCACTTTATTCAGATGGCTAGTGATCTGAGAAGATGGCGGGTTTGTACCCTATCAGACTGTCTTAAATTCCTAAACCAACCCTTTCTATAAGGAGAAGGAAAGTGTAGGTAAGGGGTTTGGAATTCAGGGAAAATGTCAATCAGATAAAAACCTGCAGCATTCTTTCATTTTGCCATGGGTGGTGACCTTTATCTGTATCCTGGGCGGTAGGTGTCTCATTCCGGAGCACAGTGGCTCAGATACCATCTTGATTGCTTGACGTCCTCCTGAGGCACAAAGATAGAACTGCTTATGGTCTCCTGGAGTCAGGGTGGGTCATACCTTCTACCTGAAACTAAAAATTTTCCAACATTTAGTCCCCCATCAGTGGGGCATCTGACATAGGCCAGCAGAAAGTAAATGCAATGCAAGCAGCTCAAAGCCCAGTTAAATTTGTCAGTCCCATTTCCTAAGACTAAAGAAAAAAAGCAGTGGAGTAACTAGGGTTCTTTTTTTTTTTTTTTTTAAGACTTTATTTATTTATTTATTTTTAGACAGAGAGGAAGAGAGGGAGAAAGAGAGGGAGAGAAACATCAATGTGTGGTTGCCTCTTGCACACCCACTACTGGGGACCTGGCCTGCAACCCAGGCATATGCCCTGACTGGGAATCGAACCAGCAACCCTTTGGTTTGCAGGCCAGCACTCAATCCACTGAGCCACACCAGCCAGAGCTGTTATAAAGCACAAACTGCTTCTATGACTTTAAGGATCCCTTGCATGGATAAATAAAAGTCATAAGTGCTTTCTCCACAAATATTAATAAGAAAAAGTTTTAGCCATCTATACAGGTAACTTTCATTTACCCTGCCTGAAACACAGATTGGATCTAGTTGTTCTTTTATATCACCTTACCAGTTAGTTTTATGGCAATAATTTAAGAATGAAAGCTAGGAAGTTTCTGTTCATGTCTGTATGTTCATGTGTGTGGTGCGTTATTTTATACCTTCAGATGGTTTTGCTAACTTAAAAAAAGGAGCTCCATTAAATTGGCTGAAGTAAGTGCTTATATAGAAATCTCAAAAATATAACAAAAACTAATCTAAATGCTTTTTAGAAGCACATAATTTGGGGAGACATGATATTAAAGCTGATTTGAGTTTGGCTTGGTGAAATAAGCATATCTTTAGAATCATCAGTGTTAAATATTATTATTTCTTTTACCTGGGTTTATCAGTCAAATAAGTTCATGTTATCTCTGTTGTAAAAATTTATTAGCAAAAATTTACCTTGGTATGATGAAATTTTTGTAAGTAATCTAAACTTAATTGTTAAAAGCAAGTCAATTAAATATATGTAAATGGGATTAAAGAGTTTCTTTTTGGTTAACTCTAGTGATAATTATACGTGTAATTAAAAAGTGATTTTCTAAATCTCCTTGGTAACTTGAAACATGAAAGTTTACAATACCTATTCATAGACTATTTTTCAAATAAGATAAAATTATGAAATATTAACTACAGAACATGGTTTTACCTCCTTTAAGAAAGATATTTGAGTTTATAAGTAAATATGCCATGTGCCACATTAAAAATTTTATGCTATGAGAAAATATATATATTTGTAGAAATTATTACATGTGTTCATAGATGTATCAATCTAAAGAATACTGGTGTAACAAGACAGTTCACTAAGTTCACTTCTTAGTTTTCACTAGATAATAAGATTTTCAAATTTAAGAATTCTTTTATATGTAATCAAAGCTACAAAAATTAGCCTGGCTGGTGTGGCTCAGTGGATTGAGTGCTGGCCTGTGAACCAAAGGGTTGCCACTTCAATTCCCAGTCAGGCCACATGCTTGGGTTGCAGCTCAGGTCCCCAGTAGGGGGGTGTGCTAGGGGCAACCACACGTTAATGTTTCTCTCCCTCTCTTCCTCCCTCCCTTCCCTTATCTCTGAAAATAAATAAATAAAATCTTTATTAAAAAGCTACATAAATTAATCATAATAGGGAAATAATGATATACACAAAAAATAGTATCAACAATAAAAAATTAAGATGTGAGAGAAGAGAGATATTTTCATAATAATGTGCATAGAGATTAATCCTATCCAGCAAATACATGTGGCAGAAAATGCTATATTTCAAGATACAAAATACTTTCTGTTTCAATCCTCAATTTAAAGACATTTACAGGTTTTCACATTTTCTTCCAGGCTAAAATTTCTGAGATTATTATGCCTAAGAATGTTGGTGATATATCACCAAGGAAATGGTTCCGTAGCTATTTCTTAGCAAATAATAAGTCTTGTGCATAGAGTATGTATTCACAAACTAAAAGGAGTTGAACTGTCAGGTTTTTTAAAACTTTTAAATTCAGCCTATAAGTAAGTCTCAGTACATTTATGATAAATTTGAAAATAATTTTATTACTATAAATATAATAAATTTAAAGAACATTAATGGATTGTAAAAGAAAAAGGGTAAGAGATATGGAGAGGAAAAGGAAATTAAGTTTTACTAAAGTGAAACTCATTGCATCAGAATGAGAAAGAGGAAAAACAGGAAGAACTACCTGAATATAAAAAGGAAAGTTATAGAAGGCTTGTGAAAAAGAAACCTTGATAGAAAAAATTTTAAGAGTGGTCAAGCTAAATAAGACTAAACTAAAATAATCAGGTAAGTTAATTTAAATACCAAAAGTAAACTAATGCAAAATAGAGTTTTCTCTCCCTTCAAAAAAGGACAGTTGATCTGCTATTGATAAAATGAAAAAGTTTTCTGCTTAGAAAGCAATAATTCTGTGTTCCTTAAAAATATATGTTATTGATTATGCCATTACAGTTGTCCCATTTCCCTCATTTTATTCCCCTCCACCCTGCACCCTAGGTACCACCCACATTCTCCCCCTTTAGTTCATGTCTATAGGTCATGCATATAGGTTCTTTGGCTTCATATTCTCTATACTATTCTTAACTTCCTCCTGTCTATTTTCTACGTACCATTTATGCTACTTATTCTCTGTACCTTTTCCTCTCTCTTCTCCTCCCACTTCCCCGCTGGTAACTCTCCATGTGATCTCCATTTCTGTGATTCTGTTCCTGTACCAGTTGTTTGTTTAGTTTGTTTTTGTTTTAGGTGTGGTTGTTAATAACTGTGAGTTTACTGTCACTCTACTATTCATATTTTTTATCTTCTTTTCTTAGATAAGTCCCTTTAACATTTCATATAGTAAGGGCTTGGTGATGAAGAACTCCTTTAACTTAACCTTATCTGGGAAGAACTTTTTCTGCCCTTCCATTCTAAATGAAAGCTTTGCTGGATAGAGTAATCTTGGATGTAGGTCCTTGCCTTTCATGACTTCAAATACTTCTTTCCAGCCCCTTGTTGCCCGTAAGGTCTCTTTTGAGAAATCAGCTGACAGTTTTATGGGAACTCCTTTGTAGGTAACTCTCTCCTTTTCTTTTGCTGCTTTTAAGATTCTCTCCTTATCTTTCATCTTGGGTAATGTAATTAGGATGTGCTTTGGTGTGTTCCTCTTTGGGTCCACCTTCTTTGGAACTCTCTGAGCTTCCTGGACTTCCTGGAAGTCTATTTTCTTTGCCAGATTGGGAGATTCTCTATTATTTGTTCAAATAACTTTTCCACTTGTTGCTCTTCCTGTTCTACTGCTGGTACCTCTATAATTCGGATGTTGGAATGTTTAAAGATGTCCTGGAGGTTCCTAAGCCTCTCCTCATTTTTTGAATTTTTATTTCTTCATTCCACTCTCATTGAATGTTTCTTTCTTCCTTCTGGTCCACACCATTAATTTGAGTCTTGGTTCCTGCCCATCACTGTTGGTTACCTGTACATTTGCCTTTATTTCACTTAGCATAGCCTTCATTTTTTCATCTAATTTGCGACCACATTCAGTCAATTCTGTGAGCATCCTGGTTACCAGTGTTTTGAACTGTGCATCTGACAGGTTGGCTATCTCTTCATTGCTTAGTTGTATTTTTTCTGGAGCTTTGATCTGTTCTTTCATTTGGGCCATTTTTTTTGTCTTGTTGCACCTGTTGTGTAGTAAGGGGTGCAGTCTTAGGTGTTCACCAGGGCAGGGCAATCCACTTTGCTGCATTGTGACTCTGTATGTGGGGGAGGGGTCAGAGAGGGAACAACGGCACTTGCTCTGCTCTCTGCCGGCTTTCAGTCACTCACTTCTTCTGCTACCCACAAGCAAACTGGACCCTCTGGTGCTAATTCCTGGGTGGGTGGGTTTGTGTGCATTCTAGGACCTGGTGGGTGTCTCCAACAAACTCTCCTGTGAGGCTGGGAGTTTCTCCTGCTGCCGCCACAACCCTCACAGGTGTTTTCAATCAGAGGTTTTGAGGCTTTATTTCTGTGAGCTGGAGCTCTGGGTTGCGTGTTCTGTCTTGCTCCCCATTTGTTCCTCCCAGTTTACCTGCATGTGAATGTGGGACTGCCCAGTTCACAATCCGCTGCCTTGCCAGGTCTGCCAGCTGCAGCCTTACCACAAGTCCTCTCTGCCTGGCTGCCCATCTCCACCCCTCCTACTGGTATGGATGGATGTTCTTCAACTCCTTGGTTGTCGGACTTCTATAGAGTTCAATTTATTTGGCAGTTCTGGTTGTTTTTTGTTTTTAAATTTGTTGTTGTCCTTCTTTTGGTTGTGCAAGGAGGCACAGTATGTCTACCTAGTCTCTATCTTGGCTAGAAGTTTCTAGTGTTCTGTATTCCTTTGTGTGTTTTTGTATATGTGCCTCTGTGGAATACTTCTGGAGGCTGACAAGTCCAAGTTCAATATGTCAGCATTGGCGGGTAAATGCCTGAATCCTGATTCATAGATCATGACTTGTTTCTGTGTCCTCATGTGGTGGAAGGAGCTAGGGATCTCTCTGTAATTCTGTGTTTTATCAAAATAATTTTCTATCTTTTATATTGTCTTAATTAGCTCTTTGATTACTTGAGAAATCAAATTTCCTCAACAGTAAGAACTAAGTTTTGCTAGCAATTATGAAAGCTTACATATTTGTCTTCGAAATCTTTTACTATCACTTTGGTTAAAGAGATAATTAAGTATTGGTTCATAATGAATTATATTCCAATTAATTAAATGTCTAAATTTCCTAATATATTTTGACAAACTTTCCCAAATTTAAGTTATAAATAGAGTCTTGATCTGGAAATAACTATGAGGTGTTCCAAAGGTCCTTCTGACCAAAGGTCCTTCTGACCTTTGGAACAAATCTTCAAAAGATTTGTTTTCTCTTCTTAGAAAAGAGAAATATTAAAATTTATTTTTCTTTTTCTAGTTCCTTTAGTTGTAATGTTAGATTTTTTTATTTAAGATTTTCCTTGTTTCATGAGTTAGGCCTATATAGCTAGGATATTCTCTATTAGAACTGCTTTGGCTGTATCCCATACATTTTGGGGTTATTGTGTTTTCATTTTTATTTTTCTCAAGGTATCTTTCCATTTCTTTCTTAATCTCATTTTTAACCCATTCATTGTTTAGTAGCATCTTATTTAGCCTCTGTGTGTTTGTTTTTCAGTCTTCTTGGAATGATTTCTACTTTCATACCATTGTGATCTGTGAAGATGCTTGATATGGTTTCAATCTTCTTAAATTTGTTGAATCTTGTTTTGTTGCCTAAAATGTGCACTATCTTGGAAAATGTTTCATGTGTGCCTGAAAATAATGTATATTTTGTGGCTTTGGGGTAAAATGTTCTAAAAAATCGATTAAATCCATCTTGACTGATGTGTCACTTAGGGCCACTGTTTCCTTGCTGATTTTTTGTCTGTATGATCCACCCATTGATTTCAATGGGGTGTTAAATTTTCCTATTATTATTGTATTACTGTCAGTCTCTCCCTTTATGTTCTTCAATATTTGCTTTATATATTTAGGTTCTCCCATATTGGATACATAAATGTTTATGAGTTGTGTTCTATTACTGGATTGATCCCTTTATTATTATAAAATGCTCTTTGTCTTTTGTTTTAAAATCCATTTTTTTCTGATATAAAAGCATTGCTATCTCAGTTTCTTTTTTATTTTCATTTGCATGAAATATCTTTATCCATTTTTTAAATTTTTAGTCTATGTGTATCTTTCAGTTGGAAATGGGTCTGTTGTAGGCAGCATATGTATGGGACTTCTTTCCTGATCCATTCAACTACCCTATGTCTCTTGATTGGACCATTTAATCAATTAACACTTAAAGTAATAATTGATAAGTAAGTAGTTATTGGCATTTTATTATTCACATTTAAAACTTTTTTCCTTCTTGTTAGAGGAGACCCTTTAATATTTCTTGTAATACTGATTTAGTAGTGAAGAACTCCTGTAGCTTTTTCTTGTCTGGGAAGCTCTATATCTCTCCTTTGATTCTAAATGTTAGTTGTACAGGGTATAGTACACTTGTGTTTTTTTTTTTTTTTTAATCACTTTGAGTATTTCATGTCAATCTGTTGTGGCCTGCAAAGTTTCTGTTGAGAAATCAGCTGACAGTCTTATGGGAGTTTCCTTGTAGGTCACAAACTACTTCTCTCTTTCTAGCTTTATGATTCTTTCTTTGTGTTTAACCCTTGGCATTTTAATTAGAATGTGTTTTGGTGTATGTCTCTTTGGGTTCATCTTAGGCACACTTCTATTTACTAAACATCTGCTCTTATTATTCTGTAATGACCCTTTGAAGGTCCATTACCTCACCCTAGCTCAGAATGCCTTGTATACACAGATTCCCCATTTCTATCTCTAAAACTTTGGTGCATGTGGGACCTCTGACTCTCTCATATATGTGGTTTCCCATACATCTGTATGCATTAAATTTGGTCATTTCCTCTTGCTAATCTTTCTTATGCCTATCTGATTATTAGCCTAGTAGGAAATCCTTGAGGGTAAAGTTTGTTCCTCTTCCACAGTTTTGTTCACTTAGCATAATTTTGGGGAATTCATCTATGTTGTATATGTCAGTATTTTATCCCCCCTTTTTTAGTTTATATACCACAGTTTGTTGACCCATTCATCAACTGATGGACACTTAAACTCTTTCTAGATTTTGATTCTTATAAGTAAACCTTCTAGAGTCATTTACTGAAAAGGAATTAGATTGCTAGGTTGTATGATCAGTATTTGCTTAGTTTATAAGGACTGCCAAACTCTTGTCCAGAATGGCTGTGCCATTTTGCATTTTCATCAGAAATATTTGACTGTAATAATTGCTCCATATCTTTACCAAAATATAGTATTACAATTCATCTCTGTGTGTAATGGTTTTATTTTACATTTTACTGGTGACTAGGGATATTAAAACTGGAAAAGTTGATGTTCATGCTTCATGTCACTAATATAACCTATAATTAGAGACAAAGATTGAATCTTATGGGCACTTTATTCGGACACCAGTGATCTGAGAAGACAGTGGGTTATTACCCTCAAAAACCATCTTAACATCTCATCTCAAGCAGACCATTTTATAAAGAGAAGAAAGGGTAGGTAAGCGATTTGGAAAAAAGGTTAAGTAGATAAGGGTTGCAGTTTGGTAGTGATTTTCCTAGTAATTCTTTATTTAAGTTGATCAACAATTCTTTACCTGTGTCAGGAGCCTTCCATCCCTGAAACACAAGGGCTAAGATACCATCTTTTAGTCCTTTAGGGACACAAACGTTGAAATTGCTTGTCAAAATCCTGGAGTCATGCGGCCATGCATTTCCTGGAATAACAGCTTTCTACATCATTAATAACATAAACCTATCAACTATGAATTAAGAGAACTTCTGAGTTCCCAATACCTATTGAGCATATTTTTATGTTCTATGTGCCATACATGTATGTTTTTTGGTGAAATATTTGTGTAAATCTTTGTTCTTTTAAAAACTGTGTCTTTCCCTGGCTGGTGTAGCTCAGTGGATTGAGCATGAGCTGGGAACCAAAGGGTCATGGTTCAATTCCCAGTCAGGGCATATGCCTGGGTTGCAGGCCAGGTCCCCAGTAGGGGGTGCCCAAGAGGCAACCACACACTGATGTTTCCCTCCCTCTCTTTCTCCTTCCCTTCCCCTCTCTCTAAAAATAAAGAAATAAAATATTAAAAAAATAAATAAAAACTCTGTCTCTTTGCATATTTGTTATTAAGTTGTAAGACTTCTTTATATAGTCTGCATACAAGTTTTTTATTGGTCATTTAATCCGCAAATGTTTTTTCCCAAGTCTGTGACTTGCCCTTTCATTTTCTTAAAAGCTTTTCAAAGAGAAAAGTTCTTAATTTTGATTAAGTTAAATTTATCAATATTTCTTTTATCATTCATATTTTTTGTATCCAATCTAAGAAATCTTTGACTAATGCAATGTCACAAAATTTTCTCTTATTTTTTTCTGGTTTTATAGTTTTAATTCTCATATTTAGGTATTTTACATATGACCCCCTTATATTTTGAAATCCCCCACTTTATCCCTTGCAATATAGACATTCTTTTGATTAGTATTTACATAATATGTATTTCTGCATTCATTATTTTTACATCTATTCATATTTTATATTTAAAGCAGGTTTCTTTTAGGTAGCATATTGGTATATTTTGCTTTTTTATACGATGTGATAAGCTCTGCCTCTTTGTTGGAATGTTTTAATCATTAACATTTAATATTATCAATATGGTTGGATTAAAATTTACCACCACGTTAATTGTTTTTTATTTATCCTATCTAATCTTTGTTCCATTTTCCTCTTTTCTGACTCTTTTGGATAGATTATCCTTTTACAGTTAATTTCCCCCTCCTTTTGTCTAGTAGGTATATCTCTGTTTTAGTGCTCTAGAGTTTACATGTGTACCAACTTATCACAGTCTTCCTTCAATTATTATTATACTATGTACTCCATGTGTCTGAGTCTAGAGAAGCATATCTTAAGGTTAATTAAAGTCTACTTGTGATAATCCAAATAAAACCTTTTTTATGGAAATGGTGACTCTTAAGCCAGGATGCTGAACCTCAATAAGATCTTATCTTGGTTATTAGGTAGCTCCTACAATCAGAGTATCTCTTTCCTTTCCCAAACTTCTGTGTCCCAAAACCTCCACTTCTCTGTTTCTCTACTCCATAGGGATGTGAAGTATAATCAGTGCTGTTAAACTTAATTTCCACCCATCAGTAGCAGAGCTCTGTTCTCTAGAAGAAATACATTAGCATCCATAGATATTCCTTTCTGTGTACATTACACTGAATTTTAATATTATTTACATAAATAACCCATACCTATGGTTTCCAGTTTTGCATGCCATCTTGCAGGTCACAAAAAAAATTCAACAAAAAGAAAAATATCAGTTCCAAGGACTGCTACTATTAAAAGGGTAAGACTTGGTATTCATTAGTGCCTGGAAATAAAATATCCACACATACTCTGATAATTTTGTTTGTGCCAAATGACATTAGCAAACATATATATTATTACTGAAGAATGTTTCCAGTTATAATTATATATGAAACTGATAAATTTCATTTTAACAAGATGAATCAGCCAATTAGTCAAACTCATTAAACCTTAAAAGAAAATACAATCAAAGTAAAATAATTATAAGTATGTTGACATTTGCTGAGTAATCTTTCCATTTGGAAATAGATTCAGATAGTGGTGTCTCAGGTCTTTGGAGCAGAGAGAGTCTTACATATACATGTTTAAATAATCTTTCATAATAATTGACTTAGAAGGACAAGTATTGCTATTTTTACTCTGTAGATCTAAAAGTCTTCTCAACCTTACAATTTATAATTCAGGAGTTGTAACTTAAAAACAAGTTGCTTTTCAAATGTCAGTGTGACCAAGTATGCTGATTGTTACTTAAGTGCTCTACCGCATCCATGCTGCGGGCTTCTCTGACTCGGTTCGTGCCCCAGGAGGTGGATCTCTACAAATTACACCCCAGAGCTGGCTCTAAAACTCCTTGTTGAGCTGGGCTGAAGAGATACTCTGGTAAAAGTGTGGAATATGGTAAAGAAAAGAAGCCAAGGGACTCTTTAGTGAGCTATCTTTTCCCTTCTGAGACCCTGGTTGATATTGGTCCCAGAAGTAACCCCAAGAAGTTGATACTCAAAATGGGTTTCTAGGATTGAGATGCTCACATATTTGAGTGCACGGATAACCTCCTTGTTGGTAGAAAATAGGATACAATGTATGATGTGGTAACATTACATCACTCAAATTATCATTGAAGGAGGCATGTGATGGAGTATAGGGAGAGGACAAAGTATTGAGAGGGCAAATAGCTGTGAGATTTAGTTGCTATGGCAGCCACGATGTAGCTTGTGGAATGTATTGAACACTTCTGGCTGCTCTGGAAAGTAGACGTAAAGAAACCTAAAAGTCTAGAAAGTACTAGACAATGAAAAATTCCAATAGCTTGATAAAGTCAGAAACACCAAGGGCTCAGATTTTGTAGAAAAGAGGTTTGTGGTAACTCCAGAACTGCCTGCAGAGCCAGCAGCCTTCCACCCCCACCCCCCAGCCTGACTGATTGTACTGTTCGATCAGGTGTACTCCTTGCATTATTGTTGAATAATACTCCTTGTACTGTGATTGTGTGATCAAAGCCAACCTTTTCATCCTACAGCCCTGAGCTGAAGATAGAACTTGATAAATAAGTGCTTCACCATGTATCATCCACCGTTCTTACCTCACCACCACATTGCTTGATCACTGAGTTGTTCTCACCAATCAGAAAACAAATGATGCAAGTTTATGGTTTTGTTTCCCCTAACAATTCATCTCTTTGATCAACAGCTCTTTGCAGCTATAAACCCTGCCCTATCCCCTCCATATTGGAATGTATTCTCCGTTCATACCGAGGACTCCATTTCCCAGTTTGCAAATAATCTGAATAAACTCTTTTTAAATTTCTTTTTTTAAGAGGGTATCTCTAGACTTCTGTTCACATGACATTTTATGAAGAGTGCTAATGGTAGCTAACATTACAATTTAGGTTCCAGTGAGGAAGTATGACAGAATTGATATCAGTCATATTTCTCTGTACAAGGAAATCTGTTTCCTGTACGAGGAAATCTCTATTACAACTACAACGATGCTGTGACTGATAAGATTTTGTGTTTCTCCTGTGTTAAGGTCATAAGTTCTTCATCCAGGCAAAGGTCAAGACTGAAAGCTGAGTAGCAGGAGGGAAGGACTGTACTGGTTATTCCTGTTTGCTTCTCTTAACCCCTACCTTGATCAATACCATGCCGCATACCCTGTGTGCTCCAGGATACTACCTCTGTGACCTTCATTACCAGACTTGCCTTTGCCTCTGGCTTCCAGGTGGTTTTGGCCAAAAGGAGGCTGCAGTAGGGTGTGGGAAAATGGAAGGAGGAAGGGGTTGGGATTATGTATTCCTCCCTACCCCCACCTTTGCTTGGCCATACTTTTGGCAATACTGTGGTTAGAGCTTCTCTCCAGCAGTTCTTTCTCAAAGACTCCAAACATTTCCTAGGCTCTCAAAGCACTATTCTAAAGGGACTACTCTAGTCCCCTTATTTTGGGGTGGCAATCATTTTCCACCATTGCTGATCCCTGGTGTTTTATTGGGTCTTTCGGTTCCCTCACTCTTGCCCATACCTCTTTAGATAATACTTGCACTGAACTCTGTCAGTTACAGACTTTGTGCTTGCCTTTTCTTCTCTGCTAATGCATTGATGCAACATAGAGGAAAGGAAAAATTGGGAGGAGCCAGGTGAGGACAGTCATTGGGATGCTGCAACAAGTGGTAGTGAAAATGCAGCTAGGAAGGCAGGACACAGAATGCTGGGAATATGGGCACAGACAGCAGTTGTTATTCCAGGTGAGCAATCGGCATTACAGAGCAATAGCAAGGAGTGGTGATGTGAATTGTCAGGCATGTGGACTAAGAGAATTAAGAGTGTAAGCGAGTACTCTTTGGGAGAATCTGGTAGGCAAGTGGACAGAAAAGCCTCTGTCTAGATGATTCAATTTCTGAACAGATTATCAAACAGTGGTTTATTTGCTCCACACATTTGTTAGTTCATCCATTCATCAAATATTTATTGAGCCCCATCTATATCATAGGCTCCAAGTTGGACACCAAGGATGTACAAGTAAAAATGAATAAGATACATTTATCTACCCTGGCTGGTGTGGCTTAGTGGATTGTGTGCCAGCCTGTGAACCAAAGGATCGCAGGTTTGATTCCTGGTTAAGGAATATACGTGGGTTGTGAGCCAGGTCCCCAGTTGGGGGTGCACAAGAGAAAACCACACATTGATGTTTCTCTCCCTCTCTTTCTTCCTCTCTTCCCCTCTCTCTAAAAAGAAAGAAATAAAATATTTTTTAAAAAAGATACATTATCTGACTTCATGGGGCTCACAACCTCAGGAGATAGAGACATATATGAATGTAATTGTAGTAAATGGTTACTAAACATGTTATCTGGACATATTCTGCCTGTACCTCAAAGTACATATGCATAAAACGTAAGTCATTATCTTCTAACAAACACATCTCCCTCTCCATTCTCCACTCCGTGAGCTGCACTGCTCTGACTGTGCATCAGGGAAACATGACGAGACTCTTTTTAACTAAGGCACTGGTTTAATTCCTTCATTCAATGGAGTTGATCATTCCTCTTTAAAAAAAAAAAAATCCTACTTTGTATATTTTTATTAGAGTGTTTTTCTTACTTGTGACTCTGATGTACAGCCAAAGTTGAGATATAAATTCATACTAAACAGGTCATAATTGGTCCTTAGAGAATAAGATGAGAATATACATAATCACGTGTATGTCTAAGAAGAATCTTAATATTTTAGCTAAGTGTGTGTGTGTGTGTGTGTGAAGGGGAAGAGTATTAGTATTTCTAGCTAAGAGAATATATACTAGGAGCCAGGTAGTCCTTGGAGTTGTTAAAAATATAGTGTAGCTGGTTTTTTAACCAGGGATTCTCAGGATGGCATTACTTGCTTGAGTCCCCACATTTAAGCTTCCTCATTGTTACTTGTACATTTAGTTCTTAGGGACTGACTCATGCTAACTGAACTCAAAAGAGACTGACAAGCCAAAATATCAGTTTATTACTCATTTGCAATAAGGAATACAGGTCACTGCTAGACAGTGCTCTGTTCCCTGTACAAGGAAATCTCTGTTACAACTGCATGCAGCCTTCTCTACAGAGGCAGATGTAGCGTAAGGTAAAAAGGCTTCTGCTTCAGGCCCTGGCTTTCCTGCGTCCCTGAGTACTGGGAGTGGCTGGGAGCTATAGAGAGTTGTAGGTGCAGAGGAGAAGGCAGAACTGCAACCAGAAAACATTTCTAGTAAGTGTTTTTGTAAATTGCCTAAGAGATCTTACACAAATGGGATCTGAATTTTCAAGCCTCTAATAATTCACTGTAAATTCTTTTCTTAGTATAAATATTTATTTTTGTACAGAATTTTGAATTTACAATTTTGCCTTTTTAAAAAAATGAAATAAGGTCTGCCAGGCAGTATTTCACCCGCCCCCCCCCCAAATCTGGGCATGCCCCTTTGTCTCCAACGTAGGGGTACCAGCACGCTGGCAACATGACCAAGGAACCCTCCGCATGGACCGGACTCTGTTTACTTTTCTTAGATTCCACAACTCTCATGACTCTTCTGCTACCACATCATTGTTTCAGACAGAGTGGAAGCAATTAGGTTACAGTTTACATGCCTGTAATCCACAGAGGTCTTTTTGAGAAGATATTGGGCACTCCTGAAGGAGATATGGGAAGTTCCTTAGGACCTTCTACGACTTACTTAAAAACAGGTTTTAAAGTTGGCCACTCTTCTCTCCATTTTACTGCTGTTCATCTATTTTGTTTGAGGGTGATACTTTTTTTTTACTGTTTTTCTTCTATTCTGGGGGTTATTGTGCCCAGTTTGCCATGTGTAATAACAATAATGAGGCTAATTTCGAGTAGTTTTCACCAATTCTCTGATAATACTTTTTGTCAGCCAACCTAATGAGGGAGCATGAGTTACAGAAGACTTATCAGGGATGAAGTGGTTAAAAACAAGTTTGTTTCCACTACTTTCTTCTCAAGTATTTTTTAAAGTGAAATACACTGACTAAATGGGCCTGTAGAAGTTGCAGGTATAAGGCTGTTTATCCAACATCCATAGACATAGGTGTTTTAAAAGCAGAATTAAACAGCTTCAGTGTAACTATATTTCACACTGATTTCAGAGCTCACAGTGAAACTGTAGCTCAGCTTTGGTTTATGCAGACATTTAGGGCAGTCTTAATTAATTAATTAATTTATTTTTGAGATGTCTTCTGAAGATCGATTTAGAGTAACGATCTTGATTTTAAATTTCTTCCTATGCAGTAAGTATGTGTTTCCATGTTCTTTGTTCATTGTGTGATCTAATTTTGCTTTGCGTTCTCAGACAGTGATACGTGGTGATCACCCAACATTGGAGGGCATTCGGGATCTTTGGTGATATTAAAGGCTGTATCAATTTCCTAAGGCTGCCATAACAAAGTACCGCAAGATGGCCAAGGATGAGCGATTTTGGTTTCCAGTTCCGGAGCTCAGAAGTCCGCTATGAAGGTGATGGCAGGGCCATGCTTCCTCTGTAGCTTCTGGGGAGAATCATTTTTTGCTCCATCAGGTTCTCAGTGGTTTTTGGGTTTTCTTGGCTTGTGTCAGCCTAATGTCAATCTCTGTTTCTGTTGTCACATGGCCTTCTTCCTGGTGCCTCTGTGTCCTTTTCTGTCTCTTCTAAGGACATTTTTAATGGATTCAGAATCTACCTAAATCCAGTATGATCTCATATTGATTCTTTCCTTAATTATATCTGCAAAGACTCTATTTCCAAATACGGTCACCTTCTGAGGTTCTGGGTGGACATGAATTTGGGAGGACATTATTCAATCTGTTTCAAAGGCCATTGAACTTCATTAGGTGCTAAGAACAGAGTTCTTTTCCTGTCTGGGAGATGGTATTTCATCGTTGTGGGCTCAGCAGATGGCCCATCCGTGCCTTCATCAGCCATGGAGTTTTTGCAGCAGCCAGGAAGCAGCTGAGGATGTAAAAGGCAAGGTCACTTGTGCTCAAGAAAGAGAGGTGGGAAAGTGAAGTTGTTTGTAGCTGTCAAAGTTTTTTTGAACTTAATGTCCTTCTTAAAATTCAACAAAGGATAGCCTGGCCAGATGGCTCAGCTGTTTGGGCATTGTGCTGTACACCAAAAGATTGCTGTTTCAATCCCTAGTCAGGGCACAAACCTAGGTTTCAGGTTTGATCACATGGTTGGGGCACATTTGGGAGGCATCTGATCGATGTTTCTCTCTCTCTCTCAAAATCAGTAAGCATATCCTCAGGTGAGGATTAAAAAAACAATACAAAAATTCAACAGAGGCATTCTAAGATTTGGGTGTTTTCACAAAACCTTTAACTTCTTTACTCTTTTGAAATATTTTTGTTTTCTGTTCTCCATGGTGGTTCATTCTGTTTCCCTTGCTCTGCAGTTGAACACAATGAGTAAACTTTGCCTCAATCCTTGTGCTATTCATTTCTCACCCTCCACTTCATTCTTTATCCTTCTTTTTTCCACTCTCCTTCTTTTCTTTCTTTTTTCATTCCCCTGCTTTATCTGTGTCCGAATTGATTTCTCTCACATGACAGCAGAGGTGCGCAGACACTGGTGGATTCCAAACACACACACGTAGATCTCTGTCTCTTAGGAATTCACACATTGCTGTGGCCTTGGTCTCGACACACCTTTGTCATTTTAGGCATTTAGCTTTAGGGAAGTGTTGATTTCAACTATATTTAGAAACTAGCTAACAAGCATTCATAGTTTACTCATGTATACAAGCCCAGGAAGTACTCTCTGTACTTTGTAAATTCTGGTATATTAGGCGTTTTCCCTTTGTTCTGTTTCAGGGGTCAGGGATTGGTCCATAATAATGAATGACAAACACAGAACAGCTTGTGCATGTCAGCACTACACATTCCATTGGGCACATCCTCCTTTGAAGTTCTTTTTTCCATTCCTTTCATATTTCACTTGTTTCTGAGAAGCTGTACAGATAGCAATTGTAATGAGAGTCATTTCAGTGTGACGGACACATTCTCTTTTAATTTTCTGCTCTGGCTGTGACCTTGCCTATGCTGTGATTACTATTCCTAGTTGCTACTTCTTACACTGCAAAAAACAATTTTTATATATTTTTTAAAAAATATTTTTATTTATTTACTTTTAGAGCTAGGGGAAGGGAAGGAGAAACAGCAATGTGTGGTTGCCTCTCGTACACCCCCTACTGGGGGCCCAACTTGGCTCACAACCCAGGAGTGTGCCCTGACTGGGAATCGAACCTGCGACCCTTTGATTCACAGGCTGGTGTTCAATCCACTGAGCCACACCAGCCAGAGCCAATTTTTATATTCTCTTATCCTTCCTTTTTCTATAACCATATGACTACTGTAAAAGATTGGTTTCATTCAGTACCTGACCCAGACAGCAACTAGAAAAAGAAAGTCCTGAGTTTCCTTACCTCTAGCTCAATTACACTTACCAGTTATTACAGAAAAATTACACTTGTGTTTAATTTTCATTTTAATTACTTTGTCTTGTCTCCAGTCTTTTCTCACTCCTTCAAGTCATCTATTTTTTTTTTTTTTTTTTGATGTTCATTCAAGAGAAGCTGAGAGGAGATGAACTGGATTTACTACCATTTATTTGAATATATTAGATTGATCATGTGTCAGTGAGATATATTACAAAATTTGCATTTCCCAAATTTCCTTATGTTATTTTCCAAATTTGCTTATATTATAGCATATAACTGTCACCCAATTTATAAGATATAGTGATGTGTAACTGAAATTTCTAAGTTCTGGCAGACTTAGAGCAGTAACTAAGCAGGAGGTGAGGGGCAGTCAGCTTGCCCCGTGAGTCATGCCCTGCACATGTGACTAACTCTCCAGGGGCGCCACAGACCCTTGGGGACTTTGTAAAACATTAGAAACCAACAAAGGTTGCCCCTGAAAATGTCAAGGGGCTTGGAATTTTCTCAAATGTTTTTCAGGAAGGCTCCTTAAGTACTGCTAATGGTAGAGGGGGTAAACCAGTGTTTCCTGTAATAAATTTTCTGCTTCTTTCACCTAAGAGGGAGGGGGGGTGCCCCTAGGACATCATTATCTCAGTTTAGAAACTGTTTCCTGGAATTGCAATTTATCTGTGAGTGGTTCTTGCTCTTATCTTACCTGATCAGATTTTGAAAATCCTTGTAGGTAAAGAAGGTATGTTTCATTCCCAAGTGAATTTGAAGTTTAGGCAACACAGTAATTGTCATTTAGAACTTTTCTTTCCCAAACTGGTTTTTATTTTATACAACATTTGACTTTGAACTTTCTGGCTATGAGATAACTTATGTTTATAATGAGTAGAATAATTTTATTAGGGTGGGCACATTGTAGATGATATCTCAAAAATTGCTATTCGTGTAGGAAATGTGAAGTCTTGAGAAATCATCAGAACAAATTTCGGAGTGTTCCTCATTCCTTCCGCCTCCCATATGTCCACCTCTTTTCTCTTTATGGCAAAAGTCATTTAAGAATGAGAGTAAGTTTTGAATACAAAGACAGTAGAGGGGAGGATGAGAGAGTAAAATAATAAGCCTCAATAATAGCTTACAAATATTGACAAGTTCTCTTTTTGAGAACTTAATTTTCTGTGTCTCCCATTTTCCTGGTGGAGAAAATGCAGCTTAAAGAGACAAAATGACTTGCTAGTGAGTTGGCAAAGGAGGGATTAAGTCTAGGCTTGTCTCATTCCAATGCCCACATGTGTAACTACCAGCTTCATGGTCTTGCAGGAAAACAATATGTAAAGGAACAACTAGGGAAGAGAGAAAACAAAGAAGGTGGGAGAAAGAGAGGCAGCATGTGGCCCAGAATCTCAGGAGTGTCGACCCAGCACCTTGTATGTGTGGAATGGGTCTCCCATATTGAAGGCATCTGAGGTGACTGAGCGAACTTATAAGCATGGAGTTTATAAGAATATTCTAGGCTTTAGATTATTGACATGAGAGTTTTATAGTTTAACACCTTTGTGTCAGGAATGAGAACGTACAGGTGTTGGAGAAAGTTATAAAAACAGGAGAGGGAAGATTACCCTCTTGTCATTGACTCCCTAGAAGGACCAAGATGGGCTTCAGATGTTCTTTCAGCCTCTTGAGCTGAGGCTAGTTTTTATGAAATGCATTTTCCCTTGTCCCTCCAGGGCCAGTTAGTGTGGACTTTTAAAGAACATTGGGCTTTGTCAGATACACATGGATTGTTAATATTAGTTGGATGTGGATATACTAACTTTTTCAGTCTCAGTTTGCTGGACTCCAACAAAACTGTTTCAAGAACTGTCATCTGCCGTCACAGGCCTGCTGTGAGGCTGTGAAAATGCTTTAAAAAGTGTATTCCGCTAAACAAACGCTATTTACAACGAGCTCACATTTTTTTTTTTTTTTTTTCAGGAAATACATCTATTTAGCGTGTAAGACCCAGGCTATTTTCATCTCTCTCTGTCTCTGCATGTCCTCCGCTACGGACAGTTACGAACTTGGTCAATAACTGCCCTGGGATGACGTGATGCCCGCAGCTAAGGACGCAGGTCAGCGATGGAAAAAGCAGAGGATTTTCAGGGAGGAGCAGGGGCCCCGGCCCTGACCTAGTACCTGGCAGCGCCGCCGGATTGGTGGAGGAGAAGGTTGTTCCCTTACGGCGACCACTGATTGGCTGCGTGGGGAGGAGGCCTGACGTCCTCAGAAGTTGAACAAACACCTCCTCCCTCCCGGCTCCCATCCCAATTCCTGCTGAGACTTAAGGGCCTAACCTCCTGAGACCCGGGGAGCTGGCAGACAGATCGGTGGATGCTGCAGAGGACGAGGTAAGAAGGAGCTCCTGGAGGGGCAGAGCAGACGTGCAGCGGTCTCCGAAGATGAGATGCGCTTTGGAGATCGCCCGTGGGACTCGGGTGTGGGCCGGGAGCCGAGCTCTGCCTCCCGCTCCCAGCCCCGCAGGAACCCCTGGAACCGCAACCCCCCCACATGCCCCGGTACCCATCCCCTTCCATGCCGCTGCCCTGATGAGCTAGGGAGAGAGGGTGGTGAGCTTTAGGACTTCCCTCTCAGTCCTCCCCTCCTAGCAAGGCTCCAAAATTTGAGTGGGAAGGGGGAGGGATGCAGTTAGGATTTCTTTTCTTTCTTTCTTTCTTTTTTTTTTGGTCAGGGAAGAGGGTGCGCTTGCGGAGTAAAAGACTGGTGTTGAAGCTGCAGAGCTAACAGCTTGCTATATCTTGGACTGTATGGCTATCTTTAGATTGGCTGACTGCGTGGGTGGGCAGTGAAGATTGTGGGGGACACAGCCCACTCCTCCGCTTTCTTTCAGTGCGGTTGTTTTCCGTCTGGCGTTTCCAGCGCTGTCCTTCTTAGACAAACTCTGATCACAAACTTCTCATTCTGACAATCTCTGGCGGGCCTTTCTCTAAGACAAGGAGCGCCCCGCCCCATCCCGTCCCCGCCCAGCAAGCTGCGGCTCCTTGTCCACACTCCAACGGAGACCGGAGGTGGGAGGAAGTTGGGTACCTTGGATCTCAGCGTCTCTGAACTCCTAAGATGCTCAAGGTCTGTGTGGGCCAGGGTCCGAGAGAGACTGCTGGGCCAGTGGGTGCCGGTAGACGCAGTTGTTACCCTCTCTGCTTGACTGAACAGGGCTAAAATTCCCTGACAACTTTCAGAAGACATGTGATTTTCAGACACTGCTTTTAGGGGATTGGAAGCGGGGTTGGGGGCTTGGAGAAAGGGAAGGTTCAGTAACCTGAACAAAGGTGAGCGTTTTTTGATATGTTGGATCATCAGTCGAATGTGGAGTCCACTGTAGCTAAGTTACACAGGAAGAGATCGCGACTCAGGTAGCGGCTTTCATGTACGTTATTAAAGACAAAACAAAACAAATCACTGATAGCACTTTGTGTAGAAGTGTTTATATCTATGCAAGTGTGTTTGTTTTGATTGTGTCACTGTACTTTCCTTCCCCTCTTTCCCTCATAAAGATGCCCGTGACCCTAGGGCTTCGGGACCTGGCACTGTTGCAAACTGGTCGCCTTTCTGCCAAAGTTAAGAGGACAAAGGTTTAAACTAACTTTCCTCGGTGAATTTTTCACTCTCCGAAATTTGTATTTGTTACCAATCTCACTTGTCCTTGGTGACAGCATCATCAGAACTTTAATTTGAATGATTTACAAATGAAAATTTCCCCTTAACTAGCTAATCCTTTATTCAAGCCTTAACAGACCATGGCTTAGTATTTTGGGAGAGATCTTTCTGTGTTTAGGCAGTGTCCATTTAACAAAAATGTTTTCACTTTTGCAAGTATTCCTGATTAATTTTTTCATAGAAATAATACTATAAACAGGGGCAAATTTCCTGGGTGAGGCCACAACAAATTCCTGAAATTCATGTAATCACAGAAACACTGTGCATTTTGGATGGGAAGTAACCAACAACGTTGTTACCATATTAATCACAGATGCCATTTTTTAAGATACATCTGTCTTTTAGGGATGCTAAAATGTGAAAAAAAAAAAATGTCTCTTAAATCTGATGGAAGACGGTATTAAAATGGTAAGCTGTTTATCTTGAATGCCCCTGCTGAAGGAGTGAAGTTGAAGAGAGGACTTACTGGGCTCTCCCCGCCCTTTTTTTTTCCTGGATGTAAGACTGGGAAGATGTAAGGGCCACAGTGAAGGCCTCACGCAGTGTGGGAAAGAGGAAGGAAGACAGTGTTTTCTGTTAGTGGTGTGGCTGTGCTCATCTTTGTGGAGTGGGCAGGCTCGGAGACTTTGTTTCTTAACATTTACTGAGTGCTTACGACATTCAAGGCAGTGCTCAGCACTTTTTGTGCAGTAGCTCAAACAACCTTCACAACACACCTGACTCCATTTTGCAGATAAAATGCAGGCAGGTTATGCACCAAGGTCACAGTGTAAGTGGAACGGAGGAGCCCAGGCCATGTGTGGAGGTGAGGAGTCACGTTCCTTTTAGGTTTCCTTCCTGTTGAAAGCTCTGGGCTCCCCAGTTACCAGATTTAATGCAAGTAACCTCCATGAATGCTCTGTCTCCCACAGTCTTTTTTGGTATATTTGTTTCCTTCTTTAGTATATTTTATCTGGATCTTCACGAGTCAGAGTGCCTACTTATGTTCTAAAATTCTAATGACTTTGTAATCCACAGTGCCCAGGCACTAATATGCTTAATAGAATATTAGAGCTACATAGGACTTTAGTATTATATTCCAGTCTGGATGAAGAAACTGATGTCAAGAGAAGAAACCCTACAACCACTTACTTTCAGCTCCCAGGTCTGAATTTTTCTACCACATTATAGTGCATTTCATAACACTTACTGGTCTATGAGATCTTCACAGGAAATAGACATTTTTGTTGGATGTTGTGGCAGAGTGGGAGTGAGGAGGGGAGCTATGATCCCCGGTTTGGTGTGTCTATGTTTTTTCTCTGCTGCAGAGGTCTTTATGGTGTTCATTTAAAATTGCTCATTTATTCATTAATTCTTTTGAAACCATTCAGTTCTCCTATGCATCATTCATAATGATGAATAAAACACAATTTATTCCCTCAGAGCATTTGCAGTTTAGCAAAGAGACAGACAAATAAGCAGATAAACATTTTCGATTAGCCTGCAATTCAGGCCTAATTTTGCATTCCATCTCAGTGAAACAAAATCTGTGGGCTAGAGACTAGGAGAATCATGGGTCTCATATCTGTGGATGACTCGGCATAGCTGATGGACTTGAGAACATATGAATATTCTTATCAGATTAGCTAATACTAATAGAGTTCACCCACCCAAGTCTATGTTTGTTTTTTTTTTTAACACTTCTAGCTGACTAAAAGGGTTTTAATGTGGAAGCATTAAAGGAGGTACCTATGCAAGCAACAGGAAGTACGAGTATGGAGAACAGTGATGCTGCATGCCCAAGACTAGTTCCAGCAAGCCTTGGGGTTGGGAGGTATTTGGATTAGTTCTAGGCCATCATCAGGTGTTCTATTAATTTGTAATTATTTTGGAGCTCCTCCAAAGATCTGGGATTATTGTGGTCTGGATAACAAATACTATGTAGTGTGGCCTGAGACTCATGGCCAGGGAGCTGATTTTATCTACAGTCCTGGGACTTCCTGGGAAATGATGGTTTTTAAAATACGCTTGCAGTTTTAGAATGAACTGGAAGGGTAGGTATGAATTGTTTGCATTTCTCATCCATTACCTTATTTTGTTTAGCTCAAGGCTATTCCACCCTTTGTCTCTCAGTATTTAATCAACATGTGTGCCTGATTAGTGCAAATAAAAGGCATTGAGAAATCTCCACATGTGATTTAATAGTTTTAGTTTGAATCACTGAATTAGGTTCTAGTGGCATTATTTTAAATATCTAAAATACAAGGACAAAAAGCATATCTCTGACTATGGTGGCTAGAGATGGGAGATTTGGATTTAGTTTGTTAATAAGAAATTTGTAATTCTTTATACATGTCCTACGGGAAAGAACAGAAATTAGGAGGCCTTTTTTTATGCTTAAGTTCTTGTATTTGCTTAAAAATTTGTCTGGTTTACTTAGGTGGTTTCTCAGTTTTAAAAGTTTTCTGATTAGGTTAATGGTATAGAAAGGAATGGAGAGATTTAAGAGATTTTTAAGTACTGGATGAAGGATAAAAAGCTCTGTGTAGATCTCAGTTCTATTAATCTACCTACCACTCTTACTCAAGAAAACGAGCACAAATCAAATACATTGTTTTATGGCTTAAGTACTACCTGAACAGTAGCCAATAAATGTCAACCTAATCCAGTTACATTAAAAAGTTATGCTTGCCAGAATTGTAGACTGTTTTTATTATAATTCATCCATAGAGGTTTGGAAAATGATTGTTGTAAAACATAGAAAATCCCTTATTTCTATGGCCTTCACTCCCTTCATTTGCATTATCAGTTTTGGATTACCTTCTCTCAGGGTCATTCTGACTAATATTCAGTTATAATCAGAAATTGGTAATTCACCATCTGATTTTGATGGGCCACTTAATTAGATGAAATAGGCACATCCTGCTCCTGTTGGATCCCATGAGAGTGAGCAGAAACTGGATTTCTGTTTCCTTACAAGCACCTCCCAAATTGCTGTGCACATCTTAAGTACCTCCCACATTTTTTTGGATTAAAGAAAGAAATCAAAACACCTTTTTGGTAATCAATGGGCAAAACATAACTCCATCAGGAGAATTTTGTGCTTTTATTAGATTTTTATTTGAATTTTCAAGAATATTTCTGCTAGAAACTAGCTACTACTATATTAATATATATATAATTGTACAAAGACCAGTCTGCTCATCATTTAAAAGGGCCTTTCCAAATACATGTGAGCTCCTGTGCCTGTGAATGTGAGATTTCCTCAGATAGAATCTTTTATAAATAAACCTCACAAAATGTCCTTTGTTTCCTTCTTGTGATTTAGGGGGATGATATGCTGAATTACCATGATTTATTCACGCCTACTGAAAGAGAATGGTGGGATGTGTATGGAGTGCCAAGCTCTATCTATCACCTATCATCTGTCTACCAATTATCTATCTATCTATCTATCTATCTATCTATCTATCTATCTATCAATTATCTATCACCTATCTATCATCTATCTACCAAGTATCTATCTATCAATCTATCTACCTACCTATCTATCATCTATCTATCTGTCCTCTATCATTCCTATCTCTAATCACCATTTTCCTTCTCATTTCTCTGGAAAAGGATAGAATGTACCAAGAATATATAAGCATGTTCTCCCTTCTTTCCTGATTCTCATGTGTACATTGCAATGATATATAATTTGTAAATGAAAAGAAATTCTTAAGTCTTCCTCCCACTGAGGGATGGAAAGAAGGGTACGGTGACATCATGTACTACATGCTATTGCTAGAGTCCATCCACTTCCTGTCTCTGTGCAAGTCTGTGCAATTAATTCTCTGTGATACTCCCATGGCTTTTAGAGTCATTTCAAATTTCTGATCAATCCTAGCTAAATAAATGTGTACCATAGTGCTCTTCTTGTTTTACAAAACATAGGGGAGAATCTTTTAAACTTCATTTTTATGCTATATAAACCACTTGCCCTTCCTGTGTTGAATGAAAGACTTTAGCAGTCTAAAGAAGGATCTTAATCTCCTCCCCTGACTAGGTGACATTTCTCTTTCTCCCCCTTATTCCTCTTTTTCTTTGCCTCCTCCTTATTCTCCACGACTCTTTCTTTTTCTTCTCTTCTTCTCCTCTTGCTTTTCCACATCCTCCTTGCTTATCGTATAGGCTGTCGTCATCACCTGGCACTGTCAAGTGACCTCACAAGGGCCAGTGGTGAGCCAGGGGTCTTCCTCCTTCGTTTCACTGAAGGCATTGCCGTAAATAAACATTATGTTTACTTCCTGATATTCTTGGGAAACCCCACAAAATCTAGCACAGGGAAATTCAGAACAGCCCACCTGGGCATTTCTGTGAAATACTAGAGACTTGCAGTGCCCTGCCTAAAAGCAATTAAGAAATCCTGACTGTTAGATGTTTTCTGATGACGTTAGAATAAAATGAATGGTGGTCCTGGAAAGTTCTATGCTGAGACCAAGTTTCAGGGTCAAGCACAACTACAGTAATACTGCTATAATAAAATCTTTCTTCCTAAGCTTTCAGAAACTTAAACTTTATCTTGGCAAAAACTCAGGAAGTGGTTTTGGTGGCACATGGGAAAGAGGTGGATAGAGGCAGCCGGTCTGCGGGGAGAACTGGTCATTTACTATAACTATTAAAGTCAATTCCGTAAGGATGTGACTGATTTCTGAAACATGATGGAAGCAGTAACAACAAGTGTCAGATCTACACACTGTGGATCTGCAGGCTTTGGCAAAGGAGAGAAAATCCTGAGTGTTAAATATTAACCTAGGAATCCTGCTTCTGCTAAAAAGCAGCAAGCAGCTCTGCTTGGACTCTAGTTCAGTTTCTTCACCTGTAAAATGGGGATAACATCTACTTAATAAGATTTTTGCAAGAAGAAAATGAAATATCATCTGTAAGGCATATTATGTTTAATCAATGGTAACTATTGTTACATTTGTTTAAAAACAAAGTTACAGGATATATGGTTTGGGAATTCCCTACAACAAGTGAAAGTGAAAGCAGCTCCTCTAATGAACTCCAAGGGGTCACAATGCTGCATGCTTTTCTGAGTCCCCATAGAAAGCTTGCCTTGCAAATACCTATGTATATATTACCAGTCTGTGAGTCTGTGTCTGTCCTCCCACATCACACTCCCCGCCCTGGACCGGGGAGGTAGGAGGAGGAGGTGGATGGTCACTGTGGGAGGGGAGGCTGTGATCACAAATCAAGTTGGGCTGAGGGGAGAGGCTGTATTATCTGAACATGTTCCCTCATGTTGGCCCCAAGAATTGCTACAAACAACAGAGGATGTGGTGTCTCTCTCAATGAAATACAGCTTCTGCTGGGAATATGGGACCATTTCTGGGCTTATCTATGTGTTCAGAAGAATTGTATATCTTCGGAATTGGTTTTATCTGAGAGTATAGGGATTCAAATTCTGTGGGATGCTGCAGTTTTTTCTTTGGCTTGGGTTTTGGGCCTAGTGTTGTCTGTTTAAAAACAAAACTATTTAAATAAATTAAACATTAGATAGGATACATAACACTCTTTTATTGAAATGTTGATCATCAATATGGCTTCAACCATCCATGTGTCCAATCGCTGTGTGAGGACATTTTCTTTGTGCCCTATCCTTCCCGAGGCCTCTTAGAGGGACTCCTGCTCTTTGGTCTATTGTGTTGTGAATTGCCATTTAAGTTTTTTATCTCAGGTGGCAAAGACATGTGTGCCCCAGGTTTGGACAAACCTTCCTTGTCTATGTGGTGGGTCTGATGCAGAATTTGCAGTCTGATATAACAGAAATGCATTCCATACAAATTTTGATAAACACTAGCAGTAATTGGTTGAGCATTTCTGAAAGGTACGAAATCATTTAATCCCTATATTTTGATGCCAACCTTAAACATAAAAAATTAAAGTTTAGCATCCGAATGATACAGCAAATTATCATCTGAAATGACATTTGGCTTCCAAATATACTTAGCCATATGAAGAAGGATTAAATATTGTTTGATATTTATGCTTTAAAAATTTATATACAGTTCACAGCGAGCCTCTTGTCAACATTTCATAATTCAACAAATGAGTGGAATTTTGCAATCGGAATAGCAGTTAGAAAGCTGGTTGAGACAGGTCCAGGTTTAATGTAATAGGAAGCTGTGTTAGGGACAGGAAACCCTGGGAAAGGGAACAGCATGTTCAAAGTAACAAAAGAGTCAGGGAGGGTGAGGTTAGGGCATGTGGTTAGGACTGGGCTTCTTAAACCTCTAACAGCTGTGGTGAAGGAGCCTGTGCGTTTTATTTTCTTAACTTTCCCATCTGTCAGAACCAACACTTTCATACAATCCAATAACAATGAATTACTAGAAATGTGATCATGCGGTATAAAGGTCTCTAAGTGCTAACTTTCTGTTTCTGTACATGTCTCATCATAGCCCAGTGAAAAGCAGTTCACCAACAGACAACAGGCTGCCCAACCCTCTGGGTAGCACTTGTAAGGACTGGTCAGAGATGAAACTCCAAAGAAGCTGGAGCTATATGGTCAAGAATCTTGTACAAATTTAAAGAATTCCAAACTTTATGCTCTCAAAATTAGCATAAATTATCTAATTGAATTTATTTGCATAGCAGGTTAACTTGCTTAAAACATTGTGCTGAATAGTTGCTTGATAAAACATATATTTAAAAATTGATTCTGGCTTCTCATAAATGGGTTAGTGTCCCATAAGTTGTTCAGTACTTCTTATATTTTGGAAATAAATAACCTCGTTTGTGGAAAGTTTGTTTTGTCTGGGTAAAGGAACATGTTTTATCATCCAGGTTTCCCCTTCCCTTTTCTCTGTCTTGTATCTGTTATCCTCTGAGATGGCTGGATTTTACAGCAGATTTCTTAGGACACCAGAACTGTTCTGTGAGCCCACCCGCCTTTTGTTGTCCTGTGCGCTTATGATGTCATTACAATCACCAGGTTTCAAGATGCTGCGTGTATATAGGACCAAACTGGGCAGGCTGGGGCTCAGCCTCTCCAGAGGGCTTCACCACAAGCCGGTGATGGCCGTGAGGCGGGAGGATGTGAACGCCTGGGAGAGGAGGGCACCTCTGGCTCCCCGGCACATCAAAGGGATCACCAACCTGGGTTACAAGGTCTTAATACAGCCTTCCAATCGGCGGGCCATTCACGACAAGGTAAATATTTCCAATTTCTTAAGTATGTGGGAATAAAATGACCCTGTAAATGAAAATTAAAAAGCATCTGGGTGAAAAAAAAATGTTTGCTAATGTCACTGAAATACCACAAGGCAATATTCCTTTACTTTGGTTATAATGAGATTGCTAAATTAGAATCCTTGAGTCTAGAATTCAACCCGTAAGTATTATTTTTATTCCATTCCATGCTTTCTCTAGCTGGGGGATAGAGCTTTTAATTTAAAAAAATTTTTGAGCTCTTTCTTGTTTAAATAATTTTTTGTTGAATTTATTGGTGTGACATTGGTTAATAAAATTATATAGGTTTCACGTGTACAGTTCTATAATACATCATCTGTATATTATATTGTGTTTTCACCACCCAAAGTCAAGTCCCTTACGTCACCATTTATCCCCCCACATCCCGCCTACCACACTTGCCCTCTGGTAATCACCATACTGTTTCTGTGTCTATGAGTTTTTTATGTTTTAATCCCTTCACCTTTTTCTCCCAGCCCTCCACCGTCTCCCCTTTAACAGCTGTCAATCTCTTCTCTGTATCTATGAGTCCATTTCTATCTTGTTTGTTAGTTTATTTTTGTTCATTAGGTTCCATGTATAAGTAAAATCATGTAGTATTGGCCTTTCTCTGATTGGCTTATTCACTTAGTATAACACTTTCCAGGTGCATCCATGTTGTTGCAAAAAGTAAGATTTCCTTCTTCCTTACAGTCTAGTAGTATTCCATTGTGTAAATGTGCCATGGCTTTTTTATCCACTCATCTACAGATGGGCACATGGACTGCTTCCAAATCTTGGCTATTATAAATAATCCTGCAATGAACATAGCCATGCATATATTGTTTCAAATTAGTGCTTCAGGTTTCTTTGGATATATTAACAGAAGTGGAATCATTGGGTCATAAGGCAGTTTCTTTTTTAATTTTTTGAGGAAATTCCAATCTGTTTTGCACAGATTGGCTGCACCAATCTGCTTTCCCACCAATAGGGCAGAAGGGTTCCCTTTTCTCCACATCCTTCTCAACACTTATTCTTTGTTGATTTATTTATTTTTAATAGTTTATTTTTATTGTATTTTTCTATTACCATTTATCCTCCTTATACCTGCTCCACCTCTACCCACACCTCTCCCCCAACAAGTTGATTTATTTATGGATGACAATCATTCTGACAGGTGTAAGTTAATATCTAATTGTAGTTCTAATTTGCATTTCTCTGATTATTAGTGACATTGAGCATCTTTTCATGTGTCTATTGGCCATCTATCTATAGATCCTCTTTGGAGAAGTGTCTATTCAGGTCCTTTTCTCATTTGTAAATTGAATTCTTTGTTTTCTCATTATTGAGTTGTATAAATTCTTTATATGTTTTGGAAATTAACTTCTTATCAGGTGTATTATTGGTGAGTATGTTCTCGCGTTGAGTGGGTTGTCTTTTCATTTTGTTAATGGATTCCTTTGCTGTGCAAAACTTTTTAGTTTGATGTTATCCCATTTGTTTTGTATGTGTTTCCCTTGCCTGAGAGGACATATCAGAAAAAATGTTGCTATGAGAAATGTCTGACATTTTACTGTCTATGTTTTCTTCTAGGATATTTATGGTTATGAGTCACATTTAAGTTTTTAATCCATTTCAAGTTTATTCTTGTGTATGGTGAAATAAGGTGGTTTAATTTCAGTCTTTTGCATGTTATCGGTCCAATTTTCTTTTTTAGAAAAAAATTTTATTTATCTATTTTTAGAGAGGGTAAGGGAGGGAGAAAGAGAGGGAAACATCAATGTGTTGTTACCTTTTGAGTGCCCTCCACTGGGGACCTGGCCCACAACCCAGGCATGTGCCCTGATTGGGAATTGAACTGGTGACCCTTTGGTTCGCAGGCTGGCACTCAATCCCCTGAGCCATGCCAGCCAGGGTCATATCCAATTTTCTAAATGCCATTTATTGAATAGACTTTCTTTAGCTCGCTGTGTGTTCTTGCCTCATTTGTTGAATATTAATTGACCATAAATGCATAGGTTTATTTCTGGGCTCTGTATTCTGTTCCATTGATCTGTATGTCTGAGTTTATGCCAGTAGCATGGTGTTTTGATCACTGCGTCCTTGTAGTATAGTCTGATACCAGATAGTGTGATTCCTCCAACTTTGTTCTTTTTTCTCAAGATGGCTGTAGCTCTTCAGGGTCTTTTGTGGATCCATATACGTTTTTGGAATGATTGTTCTAGTTCTGTGAAATATGCCCATTGGTATCTTGATAAGAATTGTGTTGAACTGTAAATTGCTTTGGGTACCATGGACATTTTAATAATATTAATTCTTCCATTCCATGAACACAGTATATGCTTCCACTTATTTGTATCTTCTTCAATTTCTTTCTTCAGTGTTTTATAATTTTTTGAGTACAGGTCTTTTCCATTTTTGGTTGGATTTATTTCAATATTGAGGGATTGCTTTTAGAAGGAGGTAATGTCTTTTAGTCATTCTTTCCTTTCCTTCATGTTGGGTCCTCATTATGGGAGTGGAGGACAAGACCAATAAGACATTACTGTGTTTTGTTTCATAAAACATCCCTCCAGGAAATGCTTCATTGAGTAGAAGCATTTTGTTTGTTCATGGGAGTTTGCCTTGCCATCCATGGTGGGATGCCTTTTACATTTATCATTCCCTTTATTCTTCACAATAACCTTATAGGTTTGACTCTTATTTTTATTTTAAAGGTATTCATATACTTTTTTCCTGAACCATTTGAAAGTATATGGTAGACATTATAGCATTTTACTACCAAATGCTCAGTATGCATTTCATTATCATTTTTCTGAATAGCCATCATATAATTTTCTCACCTAAGAAATTATTTCATGATATCATTTCACATAGTCCACTTCACATTCCCCATTTGTCCCGAATGGCTTTTATCATCTTTTATTTTAACTGAGGCTTAATTAAGCTTTCTTTAATTTACCTTTATGTCTTTTTAGTTCTTTTAATCAAAAACAGGACCCTCCCCTTTTGATTTTTGTTTGTTTCAATGACATAACTCTTTGGGAACATTGCAGGCCAAGTGACTTGTAGGATGTTCCACTTCTGAGTGTAACTAGTCTGTTTTTTTACCTTGTGATAATTCAGTTTGTATACTTGTGACATAAATATTTCATAAGTGACATATGTCCTTTCCATCACATCAAAGACACACAAAAAAACAGTCATCACATGGTGAGGAATGCATGATCACTTGGCTGAGGTGATTACTATCAGGTCTCTCCCTTGCAAAAACACCATTCATTCTTTGTATTTTCTGAGTCATCTGTGGAATGCTGTGTTGAGATATGTGAATTTCCTATTTCTCAACAACCTTTCAACTCATGATGTTAGCACTCATCGATAATTTTTATCTGAATTAATTTTTCCATGGAGGCTAGCAATATGATAATTTTGTTTATCTTTTAAAAAATTTTTATTGTAGTTTTTCCATTACCATTTATCCCCTCTATCCCCTCTTCCACCTCCACCTATCCCTTATCCCCCACAATCACCACTGCTGTCCATGTCCATGAGTTTTTTCTCTTTTCTTTCTTTTTTCTTTGCTTGATCCCTCCATACCAACCTCCTTCCCCCACAGCCCTGCCCCAGCTCTCAGCTCCATGCTCTATCTATCACTCTGTTTCTGTTTTGCTTGTTAGTTCATTTTGTGCATTAGATTTCACATCTGGGTGAAATCATATAGTAATTGTCTTTGGCTTATTTCACTTAGCATACTGTTCTCTAGGTACGTCTGTACTGTTGTAAAGGGTAGTATTTTCTCCTCCTCCTCCTTCTTCCTTCTTTTTTAGGCCAGTATCTCTGATGAACGTAGATGCTAAAACCCTCAACAAAATATTAGCAAATCAGAGACTTCTGGCCAAGATGGAGGCGTAGGTAGACACACTGTTCCTCCTTGCACAACCAAAATAAGGACAACAACAATTTAGAAACAAAATAACAACCAGAACTGATAGGAAATTGAACTGTATGGAAGTCCCACAACCAAGGAGTTAAAATGGACACATTCATCCAGATGGTAGGAGGGGCGGAGACAGTGCCAGGCAGAGAGGGGTCATGGCAAAAAAAGCGGTGGCACTAGGCACCACAGCGCAGCAGCTGGCAGACCACAGGTGTGAGTTGGCAATGGGCAGACCCAGCAGAGTGGCTAGCTGACCGGGTGGTCCCACATTCGTGTGCAAGTGAAACTGGGGAGCGAGACAGACCTCATAACCCAGGGTCCCAGTGCAGGGAAATAAAGTCTCAAAACACCGATTGAAAACACCTGTGGGGATTGAGGTGCCTGGAGAGACTCCCACCCTCACAGGAGAGTTTGTTGGAGAGACCCACAGGGTCCTAGTACGTACCCACCCACATGGGAATCAGCACCAGAAAGGCCCGGTTTGCTTGGGGGAAGCACAGAAGGGACTGAAATCCAACAGAGAGCAGAGCAATTGCCATTGTTCCCTCTTGGACCCTGCCCCCAAATACAGTGTCACAACCCAGTGACATGGGTTTCCCTGCCCTGGTGGACTCCTAAGGCTCTGCCCCTCATATGTAACAGGTGTGACAGACCAAAAAAAAAAAGGCCCAAACAGAACAGATCAATGCCCCAGAGCAAATACAACTAAGCAATTAAGAGATAGCCAACCTATCAGATGCACACTTCAAAGCACTGGTGATCAGGATATTCACAGAATTGGTTGAATTTGGTCACAAATTAGATGAACAAATGAAGGATACAATAAGTGAAATGAAGGAAAATGCACAGGGAACCAACAGTGATGGGAAGAAAACTGGGACTCAAATCAGTGGAGTTGACCAGAAGGAAGAAACAACAAGCAGAGAAGAATGAAGAAACAAGAATTCAAAAAAATGAGGAGAGGCTTAGGAACCTCCAGGACATCTTTAAACATTCCAACATCTGAATTATAAGGGTATCAGAAGGGGGAGAAGAAGAGCAACAAGTGGAAGAATTATTTGAACAAATAATAAAGGAGAACTTCCCCAATCTGGCAAAGGAAATAGACTTCCAGGAAGTCCAGGAAGCTCAGAGAGACCCAAAGAAGGTGGACCCAAGGAGGAACACATCAAGGTGCATCATAATTACATTAGCCAAGATTAAAATGAAGGAGAGAATCCTAGAAGCAGCAAGAGAAAAGGATGCAGTCACCTACAAAGGAGTTCCCATCAGACTGTCAGCAGATTTCTCAAAAGAGACCTTGCAGGCAAGAAGGGGCTGGAAAGAAGTATTCCAAGTCATGAAAGGCAAGGACCTACATCCAAGATTGCTGTATCCAGCAAAACTTTCATTTAGAATGGAAAGGCAGATAAAGTGCTTCTCAGATAAGGTCAAGTTAAAGGCGTTCATCATCACCAAACACTTATTATATGAAATGTTAAAGGGACTTATCTAAGAACAAGAAGATAAAAAACATGTATAGTAAAATGACAGCAAACTCACAGTTATTAACAACCACACCCCCAAAAAACAGTAAGCAAACAACTACAACAGGAAAAGAACCACAGAAATGGAGATTACATGGAGGGTTACGAACAGGGGAATGGGAGCGGGAGAGAGGGGGCAAAGGTACAGAGAATAAGTAGCATAGATGATAGATAGAAAATAGAGGGAGGGCAAGAATAATATGGGAAATGTAGAAGCTAAAGAACTTATGACATATGGACATGAACTAAAGTGGGGAAATGTGGGTGGAAGGGGGTGTGCAGGATGGAGAGGAATGAAGGGGGAAAATGGGACAACTAATAGCATAATCAATAAAATATATTAAAAATATTAGCAAATCAGAACCAGCAATACATTAAAAAGATCATATACCATGGTCAAGTGGGATTTATTCTGGGGGTGCAAAATTGGTACAATATTTGCAAATCAATAAATGTGATACATTAAATAATCAAAATGAAAGATAAAAATTACATGATAATACCAATAGATGCAGAAAAAGCATTAGATAAAATCCAGCACCATTTATGTTAAAAACCCTCAGCAAAGTGGGAATCAAGGGATCATACCTCAACATAATAAAGGCCACATTTGACAAATCTATAGCCAACATCTCACTCAATGGGCAAACACTAAAAGTGTTTTCCTCAAGATCAGGAGCAAGGCAGCGATGTCTGCTTTCACCTCTCTTATTCAATGTAGCACTGGAAGTCTTAGCCACAGTCATCAGAGAAGAAGAAGAAATAAAAGGCATTGAAATTGGAAAGGAGGAAGTGAAGTTGTCATTATTATCAGATGACATAATATTGGGTGTAGAAAACCCTAAGACTCCACCAATACACTAACTAGATTTAATGAATATATTTGGAGAAGTAGCAAGATACAAAATTAATATCAAGAAATTGGTGGCACTTTTATAAACCAATAATGAACTCCCAGAAAGAAAAACTAAGAAAACAATCCCATTTACCATTTCAACAACACCAAAAAGTAAGGTACTTAGGAATAAACTTAACTAAGGAGGTAAGAGACCTGTACTTGGCAAACTGTAGGACATTGAAGAAACAAATAGAGAAATACAAACAAGTGAATGCATATACTGTTTTCATGGTTGGAAAAATTAACATCATTCGAAATGTCCATACTACCCAAAGCAATCTATAGGTTCAATTTAATTCCTATTAAAATACCAGTGACATATTTCACAGATCTAGAACAAATATTGTAAAAATTTATATGGAACCAAAAAAGACCCTGAATAGCCTCAGCAATCTTGAAAAAGAAGAGCAAAGTAGGAGGGATGACAATACTGAATATCTAACTATTATACACAAAGCCATTGTAAGCAAAACAGCCTGGTACTGGCATTAAATACCAGTCATATCGATCCGTGGAACAGAACAAATGCTCAGAAATCAGCCCATGCCTATATGGTCAATTAATATTTGACAAAGGAGACAAGAGCATACAATGAAGTAAAATCAGTCCCTTCAATAAATGATGTTAGGAAAATCGGACAGGTACATGTAAAAAAATAAAACTAGACCTTTTGTTTTTTAAAAAATAATAGACCACTTGGCTATTATTTACAATAGCCAACATCTGGAAACAGCCCAAGTACCCATCAGTAGATGAAAGAATTAAGATGTGGTACATTTACACAATGAAATAGTACATGACTGTCAAAAAGAAGGAAGTCTTACTCTTTGAGACAACACGGATTGACCTGGAGATTGTTATGTTAAGTGAAATAAGCCAGTCATAGAAAGACAAATACCATATGATCTCACTTCTATGTGGAATCTAATGAACAAAATAAACTGATGAACAAAACAGGGAGGCCCTGGGTTATGGGTACATCAAATACACTGACAGATCTCAGAGGGGAGGGTGGTGAAGGGACTGGAAAAGATTAGCCAAAGAATTTCTATGCATAGCCTATGGAGGGAAAAGAATGTGGTAAAGGCTGGGGTTGGCCCAGGAGATTTGGGGACTGGGAGAAAAGAGGGAAAAGGCAGACATCTGTAATAGTGTCAACAATAAAAATGAAAATAAATACAGTAAAATATTTATTTCACAACTATATTTAAATCACATGTGTGCTAGTGGTTATGATCAAACTACTAACTGTTCTTAAATAGGAGTATGTGCTGAATTTCCTAAGTTTTTTGCTATAAAAGTCAAACATATTAGATTGATATTTAGCTAGTAAATAAAAATATCTGTAGTTATTCTATTATTTGTACTTAATCATAAAGATTTTTATTCCTTCAGAAAGTTGTGGCTTTAATTGCTGTACATTTTATTTCTTAAAAAATATGAATACAACAAACCAAGGCATAACTTTTAACCAAAATTACATTCCCAGGAATATGTCAAGGCTGGTGGCATCCTTCAGGAGGATATTTCTGAAGCTTGTCTAATTTTGGGAGTTAAAAGACCCGCAGAGGATAAGTTAATGTCCAAGAAGACTTATGCATTCTTCTCTCACACAATAAAAGCTCAGGAGGCCAATATGGGCTTATTGGATGAGATTCTAAGACAGGTAATTGGTGACTAACACTTACTTTTTTTACTTTTCATTATCAAGTAGAGTTTTAGTTTTCTTTCAGCATCTAGGAAATGTGTCATGTTATTCACAATAGGAATAGTAATCTGTGAGTTAGTGCCTGAATAGTTCGGCTGCTCTTAAGGGTCCTCTGCTGCACAAGTTTGGAGTTTGTTATGAGAAATCAAACACTTTTTATTGTAAAATGCAAAGAATAATAGAAGTGTTCTCCCAAACGATTCATTATTTATCAGGCCAATTGGTTAGATATCAGCAAGTAGAATTTTTGAGCTGAAAAGAACCTCAGGGATCATACAGTCCACCACCCTAATTTTTCAGATGGAGCCAGAGAAGTAAAATGACTGGACTGAGGAGGCACAGCTCTGCAGTGCCAGGACTGGAATGGAGACCATTTTTCCTTTTATTAACACTGTAAAGGGAAAAATAATTTTTTGAGATATGCATATTATTGAAAAAAACTATTGGTTATTTAAAATAGAGTTTTCATCCAACCAGTATTTACTGAGTGCCTACAATGTGTCCAACACTGTTCTTTGCAATGACAATAAAATAACCCTCTCTTTGGGAGCTTATATTCTAATGGGATGAGACAGATGATAAATAAATGACACTTCATATGCCACTCGGTGATACGTGTAATGGAGATAAACAGGATACAGAAGGAGGAAAGGAGTGCTGGGCGGGCACTGGGAGAGATAGCAATGCCAATTTAAATAGGATAATCCGGGAGAGTCTTATTGTGAAGTTGGCATTGAGCAAACATTTGAAAGAGGTGAATGATCAAGTCTTGTCCATCTGTGAAGTATTGCCAGCAGAGAGAATGGTAATGGAAAGGCCTGTGGGTCCTTCTGAGTGGATGGTAAGAGTAAAGCATGTTCTAAAATGCTTATTCTGCCTGCTCTGTGGAAGTGAGAGGTGGGAGGAGGAGAACAAAGCTGATGAGAAGATTGCAAATCTAGACCAGTCTAGATGCTAGGCTACAAATGATGGTGACTTGCATGAGGGTGGTGGAGTTTGTGATGCATGGGCAAATCTTGTACGCCTTTTAGAGATCTTACTTGGCAAGGTTCCCTGATGAAATGAATGTGGAATATGAGAGAGAGAGAGAGAGAGAGAGAGAGAGAGAGAGAGAGAGAGAGAGAGTGAGAGGGATATCTTTGAGATTTTGGTCTGAGCAACTTTAAAGTGTTGCCATAGATTTAAGATTATGCTACCATGCAAGGGGCAGTCTTGGATGGAGGATTGAGAGTTGAGTTTAGGGACTGTCAAATTTAATTTGTTTGAGGTGTTTCAGTGTAGGTGCTGTGTGGGTTGTTGAATATGAGTTTGTAGCTCAGGGGGCAGCTCCTTTTGATACATATGTTGTGGTTATCAGAGAATAGCAGGGGTGTTCAGTCAGTGGCCTGGGACCAAATGCAGTCCCGGGTGACTATGAATGCAGCCCAACACAAAATTGTAAATTTACTGAAAACCTTTTGTTTCTCATCAGTTTTCATTAGTGTTTGTGTATTTAACATATGACCTAAGGCCACTCTTCTTCCAGTGTGTCCCAGAGAAGGTTGGACACTCCTGGACTAGATGGTATCTAAAGCCTTGAGAGAGGATGTGGGTAGGGAGTGAGTGTAGAGAAGTTCAAGTTCTAAGTCCTGGGGTAAGGGCTTTGTGGCATTAGAAACCAGACTAGAATCTGAAAAGATGCAGAGAACAGGAGGATCCACAAACAGAAAAGCAATGGAAATATTTTACAAGGTATATAAAACACATTTTTTAGTAATTTGAAATATGTTGAATTTGGGCTGTAGTTAATTTGCACTGTTTCTGAAGAAAAAATTCAAAAAGTAATTAATGGAAGTGATATTATAAGGCGAGTCTTTCACCTGAAGCAGATAAACTCCTTAAAAAGCACTTTAGAAACTTTTTTTGTTATATAAATTTTCATCCACTACAAGAAAATTAATAAAAACAGACCCAGCAGGGCTTCTTTTTTTGGCATCAGTTTGTAGCCAGTTATGTAGAGTTGGATGAATATTAAACATTCTTAAATTCATGAACATGATTAAATCATATGATCTTTGAGGAAGTACAATGTTTCAAACATTCCATAATTCCAATGTATCAGTAGGTCTTAACCATGAATTAGTAAGACATTTTTAAGAGAGGGAAGATTCCCAAGGAAATAGGAAGACTGTGATTTTAGTGCAGACGAGGAAGTAAAAAGCCGGCAGGCTGTACTACTTTTTAAATGAAGCTAATTGTGGAGGGATGGAGAGAGAGAAAGGAAGAGAGACTGAGATGGAGAGGGATAGAAAGAGGGAGACAGGGAGAGAGAGAATGAGAGATTTGTGTGGATGGACTTGGGAGGGAGCGGTGCTATTTTTTTTCAAGGTAGAAGAGACCTGGGTAACTGTCACTTAGAATGGCTGAGGGGGAGGAGCAGTGCAGAGAGCGTGATGCAGGACAGAGAAAAAGCTCGAGAGTGGTCTTGGAGGACACGGAAAAGAGCTGGCCTCCGTTTAGCTCACAGGGCTTAGTCTCAGGAGGGCCTTGTCTTGCTTGAGACTAGAAGGAAGGATGTGAGGATAAACAAGGCTATAGATATATTTGTAGATGGTGCTGGGCTAAAATTTAAAGGAAATCATGCCATTATTTGAGTGACTGCCACCAAGGGGCATTTAGCACCCTGGTAGAACCATCCTTTCACCTCTAATCACAACCTTATCATTGACTTGTGACCTGCCTTTTCTAAGTGTTTCAGGGTCTACCTGATGGTAACTTATGTTGGCAAGTCAAGATATATTTTACAAGAGGAAAAAAGTGTGAAATGCTGACCTGCTCATATATGTGCTTTACTCATTGAAATTAAGTTTGATGTGACTGAACATTTTTTTACTGTTTTGTCAGGAAATCCGACTTATTGATTATGAGAAAATGGTGGATCATAGAGGAATTCGGGTCGTGGCATTTGGACAATGGGCGGGTGTGGCAGGTAGGTGTTCCGGGGCTTTTACAGAACACACTTTGAAATCTGCCTTTGGAGGGACTGTGTGTTTTCTCTTTTCTGTGGCACTTCCCATCAATAGAAATGAACATGCAGGTGTGACTAAGGGTGATGAATATCTGAGACTAGAATAAGAAGGTAAATCCTTAAAATATATTTATTACAAAAGTTAAAAAGAAAGAGAAGACAGGGAGAAGTATAACAACTATAGTTAGGCTCTGACTTTTTAGAGAGTTGCGTTTGGAAGAGCAGAAGGAGAGGTCAGTTTGGTGATGAGAGTTTAGGGAGTAGAAAAAAGGGAAAAAAGGAAAAAGGGTATAGGAGCAGGAGCAACAGAGGAGCAATCTAGAAAGGATAGAAGCTGGAGTTGGGGAAAATATATTTTTTACTCTTCAACCGAAGATATGCTTATTGATTTTAGAGAAAGAGAGAAAGGGAGGGTTGGTGCGGGGAGAGAGATAGAGAGAGATCTATGTCAGAGAGAAACATTGATCAGTTGCCTTCCATAAGCTCCCTGACCATAGACTGAACCCACAGCCTGGGTATGTGCCCTGACTGAGAACTGAACCTGCAACCTTTTGGTGTATGAGATGATGCTTCAACCAACTGAGCCACCTGGTCAGGGCTACCCTACCTGATTTTTGTCCTTGTTAGTACTTTGAACCTTGTTTAGCTGAGAAACACCATATGTTATGACTATCAGATTAGGCTACATGAAGGTTTGTAATTGTCAGGACAAGTAGCCAGAAATGTGTATGGATACAGGACACTAAAACACTATCACCCACCCTGATATAGCTGAGCACTCCTCCCAACAGCTGCAGAGTACACGCTCTTTGCAAGTCACTTGGAACGTTCATCCAAATGTTCCATGTGCTGGGTCACAAAACAATTGTTTTTTAAATTAAATTAAATTAAATTAAATTAAATTAAATTAAATTAAATTTATTTATTTATTTATTTATTTTTAGGGAGAGGGGAAGGGAGGGAGAAAGAGAGGGAGAGAAACACCAATGTGTGGTTGCCTCTCACATGTCCCCCACTGGGGACCTGGCCTGAAACTCAGCCATGTGCCCTGACTGGGAATCCAACTGGCAACCCTTTGGTTCACAGGCCAGCACTCAATCCACTGAGTCACACCAGCCAGGGCCAATTCTTAATACATTTAAAAGTTTTGAAATCTTACAGTATATGCTTTGACTATAATAAAATTGACTTAGAAGTTATAATAGAAAGATATCTAGAAATTTTCCAAATATTTGAAAGATAAACAATACTTTTTAAATAACTCATTCAAGAGGAAATCACAGGAAAAATTAGAAAATATTTTTAGCTGAATAAAAATTTAAAACATAGTATACCAAAATTTGTGGGATATGGATAAAGTAGAGCTTAGAAGAAAATTCATAGCATTTAATGCGTTTATTAGAAAAAAAAAGTTCGCAATTAATGATCTATACTTCTATCTGAAAAAGGTAGAAAGTGAACAAGAAATTAAATCCAAAACAAATAGAAGGAAGGAAATAATAAAGGTAAAAGGGAAAAACAATGAAATCAAAACAGGAAAAAAATAGAGAACATCAATGAAATCAAAAGTTGGTTCTTTAGAAAAAAATCAATAAAATTGATAAATTTGTAGTTAGACTAATAAAAGAGAAGACATTATTTACCAATATTAGGAATCCAAGGGAGCTCACACTGTATATCTGACAGACATTAAAAAGATAAAAGAATATTATGGATAGGCCAATAAGTTTGACAATGTTGATAAAATATACAAATCCTTGAAAGACACAAATTACAAAACCAACTGAAGGAAAAAAATGAAAAATTTCAATATCAATGTACAAGATAAATTCCACATGTAGGCATTTATTAAGGGAAATGAATTCTTTTTGGTACAGACTTATTTATATATCTTCATTCATAATAATATGGAAATAGCCCAAATGCCCATCAGCAGAAGAATGGATAAATAAATTATAGTATATCTGTAAAATGGAAAACTCAGCAATAAAAAGAAGCAAACTACTCATATACACAAAGTATGTATAAATCTCAAAAATATTATGCTGAGTGAAAGAAGACACACAAAAAAGAGTATATACTTATAATGTCATTTATATGAAACTGTAACTAAGAAACTCATTTATACAGAGAGAAATAAGATCAGTAATTATATGGGGCCAGGGGTTGAGGAGGATTGACTGGGGTGATGAAAATGTTCTGTATCTTGATTATATTAGTGTTAATATGGTTGTGCACATTTGTTAACAGTTATCAAACTATGTACTTTATATTGCTGTGTTTATTGTATATAAATTATCCCTTTAAAAGTTGACTCCAGAAAGAAGATCAAAGAAAATTAGGTAGGGACTTGCACACGACAAGTTCTACCCCTAAAAAGAAGAGAATGGATGCCGAGGTCTTTGCTATAGGCATGCTGAGTTTTTTCTATTTATAGGGCATGCAAATGGATAAATCCATAAGGTGGGCAGTTAGGTCTTGAAGTAAAATATCTGCATTAGAGATACAGATTTAGGGTAATCTGTATGCAGAGGATACTTGAAATTTGGGACTGGATGAGCTTAGCTAAAAAGATAAATAAATCAATCAGACATTGACGAGAATAAGGCCTGCGACAGAATCCTGAAGCTGACTAATGTATAAGGAAAGCACAGAGGACACTAATATGAAAGGAAGGGGCATACGAGGAGGTGCCTACGGAAATGCAGGGTGAAAAATTTCAAATCAGAGATGCAGAGGGAAGAGTGTTCCAACAAAGAAAGGCCCTGCGTTGCCGAATGCTTCTGACAAGTAAGTCAAGATCTGAAAAGTATCTGCTAAGTTCAGCTGTTTAGGTCACTGAAATTGCTGATGGGGGTCATGGGGTTAATGGTGACTTCATTCTTGTTTGTTCATTTTTATTTTGGTATGGCAAGAATGGAAGATAAGAATAAGCCAATATAGGGGGATAGTGAAAGGAATAATTTAAGAGTGGATTTGTTAGAGAGGCAGGAAGGGATGGGGTGCGGAGCATAGGTGGAGAGCTTACCCTTAGAGAAGAAGAAGGACGCTCCTTCCCTTTTGGCAGGATTGAAAGTGGAAGGAATACATGGGGCTGAAGCCAATATAGGGCTTCTAATGGCAGAAAGGTGAGGGAATGGATAAAATGACAGCGAGGAGCCCTCCAAATCTAAGAAGCTGTGGTCTGTGCTTCTTCAGAGCCCCGGGCAGGTTGAAGAATGGGCAGAGAGAGCAGCTTCAACTCCTCTCAACTAATGGTCTTTCTATTGGTCTGATTCTGCAATAGGGATGATCAACATTTTACACGGAATGGGTTTAAGGCTCCTTGCTTTGGGACATCACACACCTTTTATGGTGAGCTTTTAAATTTATTTAAAAAAAATACATAGCACACTTTAAGAATAGAAAAATGTCTCACGTTGTAGACTAACTTGAGTTGTGTGCTTGCTTTCAGCACATTGGCATGGCTCATAACTATAGGAACAGCAGCCAGGCTGTGCAAGCTGTCCGCGATGCTGGCTATGAAATATCTCTGGGTTTGATGCCCAAGTCGATAGGGCCCTTAACGTTTGTGTTCACAGGGACTGGTAATGTATCTAAGGTAAATCCCACCTGTCTTGTTTCTGTAAAGCAGCCTGGAACTCTGAAACTAACCCAAAGGACGTGGGCATTTTGTGGACATTTCAGAGCCCTGCTTTTCCATGAATGGGCATTCTATTTGGGGTACTTTTCTTACCTATGTACCTTTTCTGTACTAAAGAGCAGTCATGGTCCAAACTTATGTTTTTTGCTTTTAGTTGATTCCAAGCTGTGACAGGTTTTTAGTGTTTTTTTTTTCCTTTTTCCTTTTTAAAGGAATAACTCATTTTTTACTGTTGTAAAGCTCTCTTCTTAGGGTGATCCGTTTTACCTCCATCACCGAGATATTCGAAAATTTGGAAGTTCCCCCAGGATGTACTTCTTTAAGACAGATGTTAGGAAGCTTAATTCAGACTAGAATTGATATTTTTTTTCTTTCTGGGGTGGTTTTGAGTACACATTTGTGACCTCTATCCCTCACTGAGAAACTTGTAATTGCAAAATAGATCTTTCTTCAGGAACAATATTTTTACAAAAAGGACATCACTATTTGTATTATGCTGTGAGATAAGCATCTAATTTTTTTGTAGGAAATACAGTTTCCCCACTTGAAATAACTTCTGCAATGGAGCAGAAAGTAAATAAAAATATTTTATTGTGCTCTAATTTGTAAATACATTTGTTGCTATGCTGAATAAGTTAAGTAAAAAAAATTAACCCCCTTGCAATGCATGGTGTTCAAATTGCAGGCTGTGAGCAAGAACCTTGTCTGAATTTTGACAGTGCAGTCCCGATTGCAGGGAGCTGTATAACTGTGGGAAAAATTAATTAGAACCTTTGTAGGAAATTGTATTGGCTCTTCTCCTATTTATTTTTAGAGTTTTACTCATGCGTTATTTACAGGGAGCCCAAGAAGTCTTCAATGAACTACCCTGTGAATATGTGGAACCACATGAATTAAAAGAAGTTTCCCAAAATGGAGGTAAGAGGGGAATGATGACTGTATGTTTTTTTACTGTTTTTTTTTATAGTTTCTGTGTTATAATATTTCATCACCATAAATCTTTATCATTTGTCATCCACTTTACTGATTTCTCTCTCATCGGCAAGACCTGAGGAAAGTGTACGGAACAGTGTTAAGTCGCCATCATCATCTTGTCAGGAAAACAGGCGATGTGTATGATCCTGTAGAATACGACCAATATCCTGAGCGCTACATAAGTCGTTTTAACACTGACGTGAGTATTGCACTCAGCTCTTGAGTTGGTTGTTCACGAAACAATATAGCCAGTCTCCTTCCAGGAGAGAAATTCTGAGTGTGTGCGTTGGTTTTCAGTTCCCCATATTTATTTACTGTTGTGAATCCCTTGGATATTATGAGTTGGCCTGAGGAGTTATTGGCTTTTATTGATGTTTGGAGTGGCCTTTGCTGAGAGGTTTTGTTGGTTTCTGTGGCTGTGCCCTTTGCTTCACTGTCTTTGTTTGTACTTCAGGTCTGCGTGTACCCAGTAGCGCTAAAGCATTTCCTGTGGATTGCTGTTTTCTGTATTTATCCTGGATTAATTTGTGTTGTTGGCAAAATGCAGTGTCTATGAGGTTGTATCTCAGCATAGGTTTATGCCTTCTGTAGCCATGAATTGCAATTATAACCTCAGCTAGCTGTCTCGAAATGCATACCATTGATTACAGGGCTCCAGGGTGATACCGTGAGGCTGCCTGAGCACAGGCCCATGCCCACTTTACAAAACAGTTACTTACAATTAAAATCCTTCAGAGGAAGGCACACTGGCCTCATCTTATAAGAACAATATGTTTGTGTGTTCTGAAGTCATTGGTCATGCAACAGTTTTCCTCAAAAGAAACTGACAAAAACAAAACAAAAAAATGCAAGCATATATGGAGATAAGGAATATTTTGAATAATTTTCGTAGGTTTGAAAAACATAGCATTTTTAGATTCTGGCATGAAATTTAGTGTTTAGCATATAAAGCATGTTATTGAAAAGGACTCTTAGCTGTAATTTGCAAATTCTTGAGATACCTGAGAAAGAAATAATGTGAAACTAGTCTCAAAGTGAAAAATTTTGAACTTAGTAAATTTCCATCCTATCTTCTTCCTCCCAGTCACAGAAGTATTGGTGATTGGCTACATCCTTAAATTTATTCATGACCCAGTTACCACGTATGCACGTTTGTAGCACATTTTCTATGGAGCTTACTGATGTTATCTGATTTAATCTTCCCAGTATTGCTTTGAGGAAGGGCTACATATTATCCCCGTCTGGGAGGTAAGGAAATGGCCCAGAGAAGTCCAGGCAGCCTGACTTAGATCGTGCCGTACAGGTTGCTGAGCAACAAATAGAGTGCTCGGTCACCTGATTCTCTGCCCTGCGTTTTTCTTGGCTAGGCACCACATTAGAGAGCAAGTATATTCATATGTTTATGTTCACGTATTGCTCTATCATGGGGACTTTTATATACCGACTCTGGGCGGCTACTTATTGTCTTTGGCTCAGAACATGGTCACTGACCTGGCAAATAAAGTCAAGTTGAAGTAACACTAAATATTTCTCATGGAATTTACTGATAGCTCTCTCAGCACGATGCATTGGAATACTCTGTTGCCTAGCTGTTGAACTTGGAACTTGCTTTACAGATTGCACCCTATACAACTTGTCTTATTAATGGGATCTACTGGGAACAAAACACCCCTCGTCTACTAACCCGCCAAGATGTTCAGAGCCTGCTGGCTCCAGGCAAGGCTTCAGCTACTGGAGTGGAAGGCTGCCCTGCGTTGCCCCACAAGTAAGAACTGTCCTTCAGCAATGATGGCAGTTTTTAGCAGCAGGGCCCACTGTTAGGGCATCACACATAGGGGGTCCACGTATCACAAAACTTGACTGTTAATGAGTACTTGTTCGTCTTATCTTAGTTGACCTTCTGAGAGCATTTGGCAGTTAACCTTCCCTCCCACTTGAAATTTTCCTTAACTTCTGTGGCTCCATATGTAGCTCAGAAGTTATCTCCTCAGTGTGGTGCTTTCCAGCTTCTCCGTTTCCGTTCTCTCTAGTCTGTTCCTCTGTTTCTCTTTCTGAAACCCGCTATCATTTACTTTCTCCTTCCCACTTGAACTTAATCTTCTTCAGGAGACAGGCTCTATTTGTCTTGGCCACAAGTGCTTAGGACATTGCCTGAAAACAAGATACATTCAAATAATTATTAAATGTCCAGTTAATTAACTAGTTGATAAATATTTATGGGACATCTTGTCTGACTGGCACTCCGCTGAGCTAAAGGATAGAGAAGAGTATAGGTATGGTTGCTACCCCCAGGCCTGTGGCTGGCATCAACTCAGTGCCGAGGGAATGCTGAAGCAACTGGTATTCTCAACCAGACTTGAGGAGAAAGTGGGAGCCTGGGCTTAGCAAAGCCTGAAGAAGGAGGAGTGAGGAGAATGAGAATTGCAGGTGGCAGTATTGCTGCTTGATAACATACGGAGCCACCAAAGCACAGCTTAAGACACAGCAAGTGGGATAGTCTAGTTTCTAGTGCAGGGTTTATATAAGAAAGAGGTAATTGGAGATTGGGCAGGAAAATTGGGGTCAACCTCTAAAGGATTTCAAATGGTGGGCTGAGGCATTGATTCATAATTCTAGAGATTCCCATGCAATAGCATGTAAAATTATGTAGTGCTAAGCAGGGTGGAGGGAGTTGGCTAAGTAGGTTGAGTTTAGGTTGTCATCAATGATATTTCTAGGGAAGGAATTTTCCACTTTTATTTCTTTCCTCCTTTTCCTCCTTTTCCTCCTGCTCCTCCTCCTCCTTCTCCTCCTCTTCCCTCTATTCTTCCTTGTGAAGCCTGAAACTCACAGTAGGAAGATTCTGGTTTCCCGGAAGAACTCAGTAGGAAAAAAAAAAAAAAAACCCAAGAGCCTAGGCAGCCACCCTGAATGTCATTCCAAGCACTTTTCATTTTTACTCATTTTTAACCTTGTTGGAGACTTCAGAGTTCCAAGCTCTAAGTGTTGATGTTATTTTCAGACTTGTAGCAATATGTGACATCTCAGCAGACACAGGAGGATCTATAGAGTTTATGACTGAGTGCACAACCATAGAGCGTCCCTTCTGCATGTATGACGCAGACCAGCATATCATTCATGACAGGTGAGTTTGCTACAGTGGTCTGACGGTGGCAGATACATAAAAATATGTCATTTACCTAATTTTATATACCAGTCTTAAAATACTCAATATTTTACATCATTATGAAAACTATGCAAATTTTCAGAGATATACTGAAACATATTTAAAAATTTGGGAGAAAACTCACATGTACATTTTTTTTTAAAGATTGTATTTATTTATTTTTAGAGAGAGGGGTAGGGTGGGAGAAAAAGGGAGAGAAACACCAATGTGAGAGAGCAACATTGGTCGTTGCCTCTCTCATGTGTGTAGACCGGGGCCCAAACCTGCAACACAGGCGTGTGCCCTGACTGGGCATGGAACTCGCAGCTTTTCGCTCTGTGGGACAGTGCCCAGTCCACTGAGCCACACTGGTCGGGGCCCCGCTGCAAATTTGAACACTTAAATCGATATATGCCATATTAAAGTGGGAGATGGGTTGCCCCAAAAAGGGAAAATTTTGTTTGGAAACTCTTGTTTATTTTGTTACAATATTACAAATGATAAGAAGCAAGTACGACAGAATGGAAATCCGAAAAAGTTAGAGCTGCAAGTTAACATTTTGTACATCCAAATAAAGCATGTTGCTTCTTCTAGCGTGGAAGGCTCTGGGATTCTCATGTGTTCCATTGACAATTTGCCAGCACAGCTTCCAATTGAAGCTACAGAATACTTTGGGGACATGCTCTATCCGTATGTTGAAGAAATGGTAAGCAAACCTGGAGCTTCACAACAACCCCGTGGCTTTAAACAGAACTGTGGCGTAATCTTATCAATGTCCTGGTCTTCGGTATTAAGAAATCTGTTGTAAAATGAAATGCCAGCCCTTCCATGAAATACTGATGGTTACTTTATACATTCTGCTTCCTTCTCTCATGGGGAATATGGTTGTATAACTGTTTTCATGATTGATTACAATTTGCATTTGCTTCTCATTATGCGTATTATGTTCATGGCATGAAAGATAGGATTCTCTTTGTGTTCAATTCTTTCTTTTCTCTAGGTCAATCCATATCAGGTATTCTTAGTGTGCTGTGATTAACAGATTTGAAAAATTAGAAATGTAGGAAATTTTCTTAGATTTTAGTCACTAAGGCTTAGTTAAGGACAGCTTTTCTTGAGGTAATATATTTTTCACTGTGATTGGTGATTGACTACTGAAATTCTGTGTTTTTTAAATTTCATTTATCTGCCAAAGATCAGCTTTTTTCTTCCAGTATTTATTTTCAGCCTCCACACTAAACCTGGTTTGTTTCTATTGCTGATGGTTGTCTGCCTCCGGCAGTGAGTCTCAAGGTAGGAATCCGTGGCTGTTCTTTCCCTCCATGGTTTTGCTGTGCAGCTGTCACACTACGGTGTGACAACAGTTATGGGACATGAATAGATGGGACTTTGCCTGTGATTTTCTTTTCTTTCACATATTATTTTAATTTGAACCTTTGTTTTTCCTCCTAGAATATGTCAGGAGAGATGTAACAGGCTTGAGAAAATGCAGGCAGCAGGCACTATTATAGTTGGCTTGATATTATATTGCATATACTATGCCAGGTAGTATTTAAATTACATAATATATTTTAATTTTTAAATACTCCTCAGAGCCCTATCTGGTAGTAGCATAATTCAACCCATTTTACAGATGAGGAAACTGAGGTATGGAGAGGTTAAGGCTGAGAAGGGTTGCTGCTGCTGTGTTGGATCTGTAATGCTCCTGGGTTGCAGCATGTAGAACAGATGACAAATGTCAGGCTTTACTGGAGACGTCAACTTGCTTTGTGGCCCTGAGCAGGACGCTCGCTCTCTGAGCCTCAGATGTTTCACCTGCAAAAGAAATGGTTGCTATTTAAAATCTTAATGGTCCCTCCAGTGCTAACATTCTGTATTGTAGATGTCTCAGTGGCTCAAAGGTGTGTATGTAAAAAAAATAATAATAAGTTTACCCAGATGTTTAACATTTTTGATGACCTTCATTCACTTTAGCATCATTCCCTGCAGACCTAGTAACTTTCTTTAGCATGATGAGCAAATTAAAAATTTCAGGCATTCTATTTTCAGTTCTAAATTTTCCATCTGGTTCTTGTTTTCTCTTTTTTGGCTGAGAATTTCTGTTTTTAAATTTGTTTTGAGTGACTTTCCTTTGTCACCAGGAGCATATTTATAACAGCTACTTTACGCTCTTTGCTTATATTTCCAAAATTCTGAATCCACTTCGGGTGGAACATTTTTTTAAAGAATGGATCAGGTTATTGTTTTCTGGTTTTCTTATGTTGAATGATCTTTGAATTGATTTTGGATGATGTGGATAGTTGTGGAGATCCTGAGTTATTATATTTCTCTGAAAAGTATTGCTTTCTAGGATTTAGCAGACAATGAACTTGGTTAGACATAAAGTGAAAAGTCTGTTTCACCTGAGTTAGGGGTAGTACCAATAAAAGTTCAGCTCTTTCATCTTTACCTGGGCTGCTGTTATAGTCTGACCTGCACATACTCAGTTCTAGGGTCATGCGGAGACTTGGAACAGAGTTTACATGGAAGCTAGACTTCCCTTTTTTTTCTTTCTTTTTTTCCCTGAGTCTGTCCTTTTCTGCATTTCCCCCTCACACTCCAGAGACTGTGGTTGCTCTAGGTTCCATTCCTGTTTCCTTTGATCAGAAAGTCATCAAGTTTGCTGCACGTTTTTTCCCTCCTCCGACCACATGGCCCATCCTCATCCTTAGGGCAGTGCCAAAAGAATGGGAAAGTCAACCACTGTGCTAATTATTTCTTCTAAGTTTTGATACTTTTCCCATAATTGTCTGCTTTTCTTCATTCTCTGAAGCCCTCACGTAAATAGTTTTGTTTGTATTTTGTCTAGAGTTTATTATCTGTAGGAAGGATGGAACCTAAGGCCCTTACGTACCCCCTGTCATACCACACTGATTCAATCAACTTGACTCCAGCAGTGGTTGGTGAGCCTTTGGTTTTAATTCACTGTTTTGATTCTCACCTTATTAGGCCAGGTTATGGAAAATGCTGGATACTGATTTGCTCTGTGGATGAGTTTGGCTGTAAATTTCTTGACATGAGTTTTTGTTTGGCTGCTCTGACTTCAATTATAAGTTTATTTGTTTTGGACTTTAGAATATAGCTTTTCATTCCTATTCATCCTTGATCAACATTGCCACTCATGCAGTACACTTGACCTCGTGTAGCGGTCAGGAGAAATGCAGGCTAGGTCAGTGACTTCTCAGGAGGGTGTGACTGAGGGTTATCTTATGTAACTGAATAGGGATAAGGGCGTTTCTTAAATACATTTTTATTAAAGATCACAATATAATTTTTCACAGTGTATAATACTACAAAATATTAAAGTGTCACAGATAAGTGACCCATAAGTGTACAGCCTGATAAATTATCACAAAGATGCTCAGTGAATGCTGAATAAGTGAAAAATAGAGCAGCATTAACAACCCAGAGATTCCCTTGTGCCTCTCCTAGCGCTCTCTCTACTTCCCTTCCTATAGGTGCCTACTATCTTGACTTCTAACTATGGATTAGTTTTGCTTTTGGGGGGGAAATTTGATTTCTCCAACATATTAATTAGTATTCAAACTCACTTCTGATAATTCCAGGAAACTTCTTGGATCTATGCTCTGTTTTACTCTTGTCTTGGTTTTCAGTCAATTGTTATCAGTTAATGTTCCCATTTATTTTTGATTGAATGCTGGATACTGTGTATACAAAATTTGAGAGGTGGATCAAGGTTCTGGTTGTTGCAGCAATTTTCTCCAGAGAAGATTTCCTTTGTTTTTGGCAGGAATTAAATAGCCTAGGAGAAAAGCTCCTCAATTCAGTGGGGGATGGGAGTGATTCAAAGTTTGGCTTTACTCCTTTGGATAATTGATAGTTTTCAGTTTACCATTTATTTTAAAATATAGTCTTTCAGTAGCTAAAATGAAAATCTGGCATTTCTTAGGGTCCCTTTCAGCAGACCTTAAATTCCAATTTTTTTTTTTTCAGTTGACAAACTCTCCTCATTTTCTCAGTCTCTCTGCTGCTTTCTGCTCAGCTTTTCCACATCCCTGTCACTGCATCCACGTGCACAACTGCACTGAGGGATGGTGCTTCGTGGGATAAACACCCTCAGAGTGAGGACGCACCTCTCTGGGTAACCTTGTCCAGAATGATGGCACAGCAAGTCTTTCCTGTCCTTTGAACCTAAAAACGGGCTTTTCCTGTTTTACCCGTTGGAAGGATTGGTCTGAAAAGAGCAAATTTGTTATTGCTAGATGGAAATATACATTAAAAAATGTGATGTGTTTGTGCCTACATGGTTCAATAGCTGATGGACTTTTATGCAGTGTGGCAAGGTGGAGAATGTCAGAAGGTGAAGTGATGGAGGTGTTTGGTTAACGCCGCGGCATGTGGTGTTGTTTAGATGCCTGAGGAGTAAGCCCACTCCTCTAAACTGTCATACACCACTTTTGTTTCTGTTAACCTCACTGTAGCCCTCCAAGCACCTTGGTGGGATTGCCTCAGGGGCATTCATCTCTACAGAATCTTTAAGCACGGAACATTTGTGAAAGTTGATGAATGTCTGTTTTGTAGTCTTGACACATGTGTCTGCTTACCACTAAAAAAATTAAGTATGTTGTCTCTGATCTCTTCTTATGACTATATGGGAGCTGTATTTAAAATATGTGCACTGTCCTTTTTTCCCTAGATTTTCCTTTTGATTTAAGGTCCATATAGCTTCTGTAGCATTGCAAGGCACACACTATTATTTTATAGCAGCATAGAATATTTGTTTTTGTTGGAGTCAATATTTATGGTCTATTGGAACAAGACACACACATGGGTGGCAAAAACGAAAACACAACTTATGACTTAGAGAAGCATGAGATCCAGGAAGAGACTGAGGCAAGTATCCAAGTAAGGGGAAATGTGACATCCATTAAACATATGCTAATGAGGTTGTGTAGGGAGAGGCCAGTGGCCTTTGGGTAAGATTAGGGAAGGTTTTGTGAAAGAGGTGACATTTGAGCTGGTTCTGCATAGATGTATAGGATCTGTTCATTTGCATGGGAATAGGAGGCACACTCTGATGGAGACAGGAAAGGAAGGTGAGAGTTAATTTAATCTAGGGATTCCAATGAAACAAATGTATGTTGGTTCCATATCAGAAAGGGTCTCAATACCAGAATAAATAGCTTGAAATTGATTTAGGAAAGAGTGATGAGCTCCCAAAGATGTTATATGTAAAAGTGGCAAGGCATTCCATATGCTTCAGAATTCCTGTGGTTGCACTTTTGTATCGGGTGAATTCTAGCAAGGGAAATAAAAGCCATTGTAGAATTTGAGCAGTCTTTTGTCTTTTATGTGAGCCTTTCTTTGGGTGAATTCATGTCAGTTTTTTTTTTTTTTTTTTTTTAGTTTTCTTGGAAAAAATCCACTGAACTTTTAATAATTATTGCATGTATTCACTAATATATTTAATTGGATATTTACCATTTAATGTAGCAGGCACATGGCAAGATGTCAAGTGTAGTTTCTACCTTCAAGGTGTGCTTGAGGGCAGATTTTAATAGACCTCACAAAGGTGGCAGTTTTTCAGTTGTACCTTGAAGAATAAAGAGTGGGGGTTCCAGGTAGAGGAATAGAATGTGAGGCATCTACCTGGTGTAGCCCCGAGGCATATGAAAGCATGACACAGATAAGCAGTTCCAGGCTGTCTGTCCATAGATCCAAAATGCTGGGTATGAGGCTCAAGGGAGAGCCAAGGTTGGAGAGGCAGAGCTGAAACCGGGGAAATGACCTGCAGGCCTGGCTGCCTGCCACCACGAAAGCCAATACTCATGACACAGATATGAAGAATAAGGGAAGAAGTTTATGCAGGTGCTGGTGACCTGAGAAGATCGCAGGCTCCTGTCCTTGAAAACCATTTTAACATTTCAGACATTTTGGCCAGATTGCATAAGAAAACCACGGGGAAAGGGGACCTGTGGAATTTCTGGTGATGTGCAGTTCTTGCTCAGGCTTATTCTTTCTGTTCCAATGTTGCCTTTCAATGAATGCCAACCGCACACCTGCCGTTTTACCGGCAGCATCAGTGTTCCTTACTCCTGGAATAGGCTGTTCAACTGTGATGAGAATTTGGCCAGAGGCGGAAGTACAGGATTGATTATATGCTTCGATTTGTTACAGAGTACATAATTTTGATCACTGGATTGGTAGCATAAAATCATGATTACAGAACCAGTCTGTAGAGAGTCTTGCAGGCCACCTGAGGAGCTAGAGACTTTATCTTGAGGGCAAGAGAAAGACACTGGGTTATTTTACATAGGCACAGGAGAAATGATCAGAGTTGTGATTTAAATGAAAGATAGCCTAGGTGTCTTGTGTTTTAGATATATGAAAGTAGTTTTTTGTTTATTTTAATACAGTAAATAAATACTCCCCTGCCAGCCTCTGGTAGGGTGAGTGGCTAGATTTTAACCTGTGGATAAGAGGGGGAGGGGGATGATTGTATCATTGGCCCTAGTGCCCTGACCATCAGAAGCAACAATACTGGTTTATATGATCTTTACCCCTTGGCACTCTATTGCAGAGATGGATACCTTGATGAGAAAAGAGGGAAATGAGGAGGATGTTGGGGTGTTAGCATGAGAGATGTGGTTTTTGTTGTTTGCCTTTAACTCATTCATGTGACATAATGACTGATAAGAGTGTGAATGACTTTCTGAGGTCTACTTGGTGAAGTCATGTTCCCCGACACTTTTGAAATGCTGATGTGTCTCCACTCAGAACTGAGACTGACCTGCAGGAGGTTTCCTAGTGTTCGCTTGCGGGGCTTGCTCTCCGGAAGACCTGTAACAGAACACTGGCCTAGCAATTCTGAGACAGATGTGTGGGCTCGATTGCCTCCTGCTGAGATTCCCAATGCCAGAGTTTGTTGAAAAGGAAAGGAATTGTTTATTTAAAAGTTGTACAGATTTAGAACGATGGTGGAATTCTGCCATTAAGTCCCACTCCCTTTAAAACACCCACAAACACACATCCACTCCTGTCTCCCTTTTGCCATCTCAGGCCAGTTTCAGAACATGCCAGTCAGAGGTACTGTCTCTCAGGATTGAAAAACAGAAGTTTACCACTCAGGATTCCTCCATCTCAGTTCAGCATGTCAGGCATCTCCCACTAATCCGTGGTTGGCTGGACAGGTTCCGCAGTCCTCATCATCATCAACCTTGTTGCCGTTGTCTCCAGCTCTTAATCCAAAACTGTGTGACACCTCATCATGGTGGGACAGCTGGGGTCCTTCTGCACCCTTTCAACCCACATAGCCAAGAGCATGAATGGTTGCCACGCCTATTTTAAATCTTGGCTGGAGCTTCCTCCGTAATCCCATTTCCGTCTCCTCCCACAATGGCTTACCTCTGCCAGGTCTCTGTTTCCATTTTTAGTCTGGGCAGGTATGGCCCATGACACAGAGTAAACTGACTCCAAGATCTTCCACAGCAAGCCCCCGGGGCTACATCATGGGTTAAGGTCATGTTGATCCTTGAGCAGGACAGGCACAGCTGTTTAGCGTACCTACGAAGCTAAGCCAAGGTGCCACAGACATGCAAAATCTCCCAAGCGGTGCTCTGCTTCCCCCACCCAAGCCATGGCTGTGGCAGTTTGGGGGATTTTTTCCCTGGCCCCTGCTCTACCCCTATTATAGACCCATTCTCTACTTGTAATAGAATAAGCCAAACCCTTGGAATGGGATAAAGGCACTGAGAATGAGCACCGTAGCTACAAAGCTTGTGGTGATGTTTGCCAGCATGTACAATATGACACATCGAACTGGTGCGGAAGAGTAAGTTTTTTTTTATGTTTCCAACAAGCAAAATTTGATTACTTTTAAAATTGGAACTTGTTTTGAAACAGCTTGTTCTTTAGGGCAGACTTCATTGCTTGTAGAAGACTTTTATTTACAATTATTTGTGGACCTTCAGAAACTTTTCTAAATTCTTTTTTCTTTTGACTAATATTTTAATACGAATAAAAACACCAAGAAACCTTCTTTGTAATGTCATTTGTCTCTTACCAATCTTATTTTCCCTGCAGATATTATCAGATGCAACACAGCCTCTTGAAAGTCAGAATTTTTCTCCTGTGGTGAGAGACGTAAGTTATAAAGTTACTTTTTTCTATAAGTGTATTTTTTCGCTACAATCCTCTCTCCCTTCTCTCCCTTTCCTTTCTCTCTCCCCATCTTTATCTGTCTGTCTCTTCTCTATCAGTCATGAGCCCATGTTTGTGGGACTAAAATGTGGATATTAAAGAAATGTCTTGTGTCATATACATTTAGGCAGTGATTACATCCAACGGTACATTGCCTGATAAGTTTAAATATATCCAGAAACTCCGAGAAAGCAGGTAAGCATTGTTCTTATCTTGGATCTGATGAGTGTTTTTTTATGTTTCAATGTGAGTTCATGAAACTGAGTTTATACAAGATGTAAATTTTGAAAATGCCTATAAATATAGGAAATCCAAAGTAAGTGATTAGCTGGAACCAGTGTGAATTATTTCCCCCTGAACAGTATATGGCAGCACTTTATGGGCTTTCTGATACCTTGTGTGTAAACCAACCCAAGTCCAAAAGGCTGCCCTTCGGGGCGCCTCTCTCTCCAGCACTTTGCCACACCTCTGTTATTTTGTCAAAGGAATATGAGCACACTGTCCCTTTCTGTGGTGCTTTCAGACTGGTTTTTAGTTGAGGTTTTGGACTCTCCTTTGTTTTGTGTAATATTTAGGAAAGTGAGCTCTTGGTTAGAGATTAAGTGAAGAAAGAAAATGACCAGAGGTCACTTTTCCCTGGAGTTTCTTACTAGGAGGAAGGTATCAAAAAGTATCATGGGAAATCTACCCAAGAGAATAGTTCCCACAGAAAGGTACTAATCTAAGGTCTTCGTTTTCTTAATTGATTTTTCTACTCAAAGTTTGAAAATGTTGACATTTCTTTGGAATGTTTTAGCCCACTTCAGCTGATTACACTTGATTTGTGTTTCTATCTGCTCCAGGGGTCTATTCCTATCTAACAAAATAGCCCATGCACTGAGTTCTCAGGAGAAACAAGAGTGGGAAAACTAATAACAAACCAACAAGCAAGCAAACTTCTTTCTCAGCTGTTGTCCCTGTAAGAAGTACATGACGAGATCTGCAGAGATCAAGTGTACTACTATGATGCTTTTTCCATATGTATTAGTTTGCTCTTGGTTACTTTTTATGTATCAAGGAAATATTTGGGCAGAAGACAGCAAAAGTATAGACGTTGTTGTTGTTTTTTTTTTTAAGCAACTAGCTTTATAACCTTTTAGAAGAGTTAATTATTGGGGAAATATGACATGTATTTGTTTTTCAGAGCTCTCTGTATCTTTTGACGTCATTACCTGATGATCCCTTATGCTAATCCCAGTGGAGTATCTAACACAACCAGTTAGACAATGATATCTTCACTCTCACACACCATGTTTTATGAACCAGCAAGTCTACTTGACTCCAATTACTAGGATTTTCTGCCATTCTTCCCTAGTAAACTCTTGTGCCAAGAGAGTGACACAAAGATTGCATTTTGAAAGGAAATTTGTTATGCCTCACCCTGCCTTATTCTGACCTTCTCTGTGTCACTTAGCACAGTGATGATTAACCTGGAGTGGTTGTAGGTGCTGATGAGATGGACCATACTAGAATCTAGGTGTAATTTTTTTTAAAAAATGTATTTTGAACAATATATTTAGATATCAAAATAATGTTTTAAGTATGTAACTATAGAAAGTGTTATTAAGATGGATATACTATAACCAAATTATAGTGGGGTTATTTTTGTTTCTTTTTTTGTTTCATTTTGGTTTTGCTTTTTTTTTTTGGCTAGGTGGAAAGGGATGGGGGTGAAAGTTAAAGAGGATCTCACTTCAGCAGTAATATGAAAGTTGAAGGTAAAGAGAGGCAGGAACATTTATTTATTTTTTAAATCCTCACCTTAGGATATTTTTATTATTGATTTAGAGAAGGAAGGAAGGGAAAGAGAGAAAGAGAAATATCAATGTGAAAGAGAAACATTGATTGGTTGCCTACTGCATACACCCTGACCAGGGATAGAACCTGCAACCTAAGTTTGTGTCCTGACCAGGAATCGAACTCAGGATGTTTTGGGGTAGGGGATGATGCTTCAGCTAGCTGAGCCAACTGGCCAGGACTACAACAGGGACATTTTATACTTATAGTTATTTTTGTTTACTTATAATTAATAAAAAGGTTAAAGTTTGAGAAATACCCTGGTCTAAAAGATCCCAGCAACAGGGCCTGCTGCTTAAGTCCCTGGCACCAGGCTGTTCCCATGGTTTTACATTGATACCTGGGAATTTGACTCAAAATGCATTTAATGAATACTTTCTATATTAAAGACAAAATACACTGAGCATTAATGGGTTTATAAAGATGAGTAAGACTTAGTCACTATCTTAGAGGTAATAGTTTGTGGGAAAGAGAAACAGTTCTCTGTCAGAAAGGTGTAAATTCTTAACAGAATAAACTTGTCAAGAATTAAATTCCTGCCTGGTAACTTGTCTCAGATTTCTACATTTGATCCCAGACATTTGTGATTTCAAAGTTACGATTTCAACTGTCCTCAAGTGATTCAAAATATAACTGACCAAACAAATGTCTAATATGAATAATGATAATCTCAGACTGTTACATCAGATTGTTGTGCAGAATGGTACAGTTTCTGAGGCAAAGCCCTTAGTACAATTTTGAATCATGTCCCCTGGGAGGAGAAAGTGTGAGACCAAGTTACTTAGTTGTGAGTAAGACAATCAGTGGACCAGCATCTGCACATCACTAGTCAAATCCACAACAGTCTGTGGCACCCGCCTCAGAGATGTCAGGGTCCATTGTCCACTGTACACAATCTCATAATTGATAAAAAATGTTGGTGCCGAGAATTCCTGTTGAGGGTCTTATTATGAATAATGTGGGTAAAATCATTGCTTCATGATTTTTCATGAAGTTTTAGTTTGGCTTGGAGACAGTAGGATTCTGTTATTTAAATTGTTTTTGGTTAAATGATTCCTCCCTACCTGCCTTTTTATTCTTTTTCATAGAGAACATGCTCAGTCACTGTCAATGGCCACCAAGAAAAAGGTCTTGGTCCTTGGAACTGGTTATGTCTCTGGACCTGTTCTGGAATACCTGTCACGAGACTGCAATATAGAAATAACCGTAGGTAAAGGAGCCCTAATTTTTGAAGAAGGAGAACTAATTTCATGTTTACCCTGTGAATTTTAAATGACTGTTTTTTTTTAAACTTTGAAATTAATTTTGGAGATGTTAAAGTGTTTTGTTTTCTGACTAGGAGAAGGAAATCTAAAATTTGGGCTTCTTTATTCTTGAAATAGGCTCTGACCTAAAGAATCAAATTGAACAGTTAGGCAAGAAATACAATATTAATCCTGTTGTCCTGGACATTAGTAAACAAGAAGAGAAGTTGGGCTCCTTGGTGGCAACACAGAATCTTGTCATCAGGTTAGTATTTAGCAAGAAATGATGGCTGTATATTTTGTTGATATTGTTATTTTTATTTCCTTATTTCCCCCCTCTGTTCTCCTCTCCTCTCCCTTCTCTAGTAAACTTTAGTTTTAATTTTGTATTGAGAAAAGTGCACAAACCATAAGTGGTTCAGTGATTTTTCACACAGTGAACATATATAACCATCATTCACATCCAGAAACAGACTATGTACCCCAGAATCCCTCTTTGTGCTTCCTGTTATTAGCTGTGCCTCCCAAGGATAAGTGCTATCCTGGCTTCTAACATATTTGTGTTTGCTAGTTGTCAAATTTACAGTTAGAATTATTCAGTATGTTCCCATTTTTGGCTGCCTTCTTTCATTTAATGTTGCGATTTTGAGAGTTGTTTATGATGCTGTCTGTAATTGTAGTTCATTCATTCTCATTGCTGTGTAATATTTCATATGTGAATATGCTATTATTATCCATTTGACTGTTGATAGATATTTAGGTTTGTCTAGATTTTGGCTATTTATAATAGCCAAAATCATGCTGCTGTGAACATTTTATTATTTGCCTTTTACTTACCATACATACACATTTTTGTTGGGTATCTACCTAAAAGTAGAATTGCTGTGTCATGAGATACTCATGTTTCATATATTTTGGTAGCTCTTTTATCCTTTGGGTTTATAAAGCTTAAATGAAATTGTATAAATTCTTTAGCTCTATAAGTCTTTCATTAGGAACAGATCTTGAATTACTATGCTTATTACTGCCAAAATTTCAGATATAACTTCTCAATATAGAGCTACATGAAGTTTACTCTATAATTAAACTTGATTTTGACATAACAAAATGATCAGAATAGTAATTTACTCTTAGACTATACCATATTTTTGAACCATAAGATGCACCTAGGTTTTAGAGGAGGAAAATAGGAAAAAAAATTTTGAAGCAAAAAATGTGATAAAATATTTAATAACATAAATAACATATTTAACCAATGTAAATGTAAACAGAACTCAACAGCAGCATTAACAACCATTATTCCTCCCAAATTTTGGGATGGGGAAAAGTGTGTCTTGTAGTCCAAAACATATGGTAATAATAAAAGAAAGGTTACCTGCTCATTCATAGTTATATCAATTCATAGTTAGATAAGATTTAAATGATATCTTGACGAAAGTTAGATCAGATTTAAATGGTATCTTTGGAGGAAGTTTTGTGATGTCTTAAGAAAAACAGGCTTGGAAAACAGATACAATGAAAGGTAATTCTAAGAGGGGACTTTTGTGTTGTCTCTGGATTTATTTAAATGTAAGCTCATTTTGGGCACTTAAACATTATTCAATTTACACAAATTTAATGTACACTAACTTTTATTCAGCAAAAATTTACTAATGACCAATAGACCTTGTTTGCCAGTAATATGATTGATCATGAATGTAAGTATGATTCAAAGCTGAATGTTCTAGCCTCTGGATGAAACAAAGAAAATTTGCTTATACATAGGAACCTACATGTAACATTGTTTTTTTTTGATAAAAAACAACACTCAAAATACATTTGGAACTAAATTTGAAGCAAAATATGAAAGACAATAGATAAAGACAACAATCTATTAATAAGTTCAAATTTTAAAATTTAGGAAATGGGTGACCTTTCATAAGTTAGCATTAGCAAGATCTCTTTTATATTTAATTTTTCTCAGTTGAGGTTTTTTGCTGAATAGTGAAAATGCTGTTAAGCATTGTTGTCCTGTAGTTTTCCTTAAACAATTTTTTAAGCTGGAGAAAGAGTGTTTTGATGTAAGCATAGTGATAAGGACTACCAAAGTTAAATGAGTAAGAAATATGTTTTACAAAAAGTAATATAATAATATGTCAAATGCTCATAGTTTGAATTTTTCAATTTTAGTTTTTGATGATTTAATATAAATATTAATGGAGTTTGAAAATTACATTTGTATTTTGTGTATGTTTTCACAAGAGGCATTCATAAGTATTTGGATTAGTTGGGTTGGTGTCAACTGAATTCAAGAGTCACAGCTCCTTGGCTAGTCACTATATCACATGTATAGTGAGTTATGGATTCTAATCACTTTGCTTTATAAAGCACCATTAATCAAAATCCTATCATTCTAGGTTTCAGTGTATTATTAGGTTTGTGCAATGAATGCCAAACTAAAAATTATATTAGATCTAGATAACATGTTAGCATGCAAGTTTTCAATGTTGAGAAAGTGACAAAAAATCTCCACTTAACTTTGAAGATAATGTCATTTGTACATTTTCTGTTAATAGTTTTTTTAACAAAAATTTTTGCAAGTATTTTGTTCGTTGGTTTTTAAACAGTTACTGTATTTAGTAATAATCTTTTTAGATTAAAAGAGCTAGAAAGCAGAGGTCAAGAGCTTTATATTGATACTGGCAAAATATGTACTCAATTTTATTCTGCATAGTAATAAATTTATTTAGCGACACTATTCTATTGATCTTAGGAGGAGGAAGAGCCTAAAAGATTTTGTTTTATGTGAAACAGAAAATCTCAAGTATACGAGATGACTTTGACATATACAGAGATATGGTGCAATGGTGTTTATAAGTTTGTATTCATATTTTCATTGTTGCTATGTAGAATGCTTTATCAAATAGGCAATAAGCTAGTAGAACTGTTAAGTGATCGACAGTATGTTTTATTATTTCTTGGATTGAATATGAATATACTAATTTATGTAAAGATTTATGGAAATCTTTTTGTGCGTGTGATTGTGTAGTCCCAGTACCAGATTAAAACACTAAAACCCACTTAAAGTTGAATTTTAAGTACAGCTTTATTTTTTGCTCACTATATAGACTTTTAGCCATTTCCCAGGCTTTATACCAGTCAATACCGTAAAAACCCATCTCCTGCTCTGGCCCTTCCTGGACTCTTCCCTTTAATGTAACACCAGGCCACCTTGGCTAAGTTTCTCCTTCTCCTGATAGCCATTTGGGAGATGTGGAGGTGAAAAGCACAGCAACCTTATCTTTTAGTGGGGGACCCAATACAGGAAATCATAGAAATATAAGGATGGATGGAACAGATTTCATGAAGTGTTATAAAGAAATAGCTGGATGCCTGAAGGGGAAGTAAGTCTGCCTTTGGGTAAATCTGGGAGAGCTTCTTGGAGAAGATAACTGTTCAGACTTTTTTTTTAAAGGAGGGTATAACCTGGGTAGGGGTGGGAGTGTGGAGGGAACATTCCACATGGAATTCACAGGGATGGTAACAGTTCAGAGGTGGTAAAGGCTGGGAACAGAGAGTTACAATGGCATCTTGCCTTCGCACATATGGCTTATGGAGGATATCAAGGGATAAAAATGGAAAGGCTAGGGGAAGGTCATATTGTGGAGAGTTTTAAATATGATTAACAGGATGCAATTATTCCATAGTCCTCAAGGAGTCACTGATCATCTCTGAGAGAATAAATTAACCAGGGCAATGTCTCAGCTTTAGTGCAGTTCAAGATACATTGGAAAGTAGGGTTGGACAGGAAGGTTTCTGATTGGCCTCTCTCTCTGTTTTAAAGCTTGCTGCCTTATGTGTTGCATCCTCTTGTGGCCAAGGCATGCATCACAAGCAAAGTTAACATGGTCACAGCGAGCTACATCACACCCGCGCTAAAGGAATTAGAAAAGAGGTAAGTTTCAGTCGTTTTCAATGAGGAAGCCCATGGCATTATTTTTACTTTATGTCCACCTTTTCCTCCCTCCTCCTTTCACCTGTTGTAGTGTGGAAGATGCT